>VXBL01005318.1:391858-453503 GCA_013400195.1 Aramus guarauna | reverse complement strand
TATTCTATCCCATGTCCTGCTGTAGCAGAGAGTGAGTGAGCAGTTGTGTGGGTGCTTGGCTGCTGGTTAGGGTCAACCCACCACAGTTCTTTTTGGCACCCTACGTGGCCTCAAGGGGTTCAGGATAATAACAGACCTGATCAAAGTGTGCTAGACTGAATTTATAGCTGTTATATCTGTTTAGCTGTTACTTGGCAGGCTGTTACTTTCTGTTGCTGGTCCCGATGTTGACTTATTTGCTCCTTCACCTGATGCGTTGATAACTCTCTTTCTTGCTGTTCATTCAATTCCAGAGATTGTTAGTGGCTGCTTTCAGCTTTTGCAGTTTGTGTCGCTTATAGGTTTTTCTCTTTCCTTGACTCATTAAACTCTTCATCTTGACTCACAACTTTTCTTGCTTTTTGTATTCCTTTTCCCTCTCCCATCCCACCATGGGAGAGGAGCTAGTGAGCAGTTGTGTGAGTGATTAGCTGCTGTCTGGGATCAACCCACCACAAAAGCCAACCCCTTAAACTCAACTGATTAAAAAAACCCACACAACTATTATATTCCTTATTTCACATTGTATCAGTAACAATAGTACCAATATCACTTCCCGGATTTCTATCAGCATGCTTTTCATTTGAGTTTTCCCAATACCAGTTTCAATGGGTGACACACAAACATTTATGCCAATGTGACCATGAGTTGGACTTACATCATGTCAAGCTGGTAATATTGCACTGCAAAATGGCAGCCTGCAATCTCTTTTCCAGAATAAATTCTCAGCAGAGTTCAGAATAAAACCATATTTTTTCTAGTAGTCTTGATGGTTTATACTTTCTCTGCTTTCACTGCACGCTACACTACAGTATCATAAGCAGTTTAGCCCATAATAAAGAGGAAAGTTGGTTGTAAATGTACTCCAGTTTCCTTACTATGTATGTTTCTGGAAAGCTAAGATTACACATTTACTACTGCTTTTACAGATGTTTTGAAATATCTGCAAATATATTTATCAGGGTATTTATATTTAGTCCAAAGACCTGTTATTTTCTGCTGTAATTTTGTGTCAAGTGTTATTTAAAGGAAGCAAATTTTACTTCTTATTTTTCCATAAATATTTAAAATAATTGAGTTAATTTAAGTTCCTATCCCTTATTACTTACACAGAAATTGATCATTTCAACCAAAAAATAGTTGAGAGAGGTTTGTTTCGTTTTGTTTTCCCCTAGTTAATTAAAATCAGATTGTAGTTTAAATTGTTTTGGAATCATGCTACAGCAATTGATTATATACTATATTACAAAAAGTAAAAGTTACATGCAAGGTCAGCATGTGCTGTCAGAAACATTAGATGTTTGTGCCAAATTTCAGTGGAGGATGACATTGTCTGGCTTTTATATAAAAATCTTTGAAGAGCAAGTGATATAGTTTAACTATAGGAAAGGTACATAAACATGAAATGTACATAGACCAAGAATATATCTAATACATTCTTTATATTAGATAATTAAGCACAGTGAACTGCAACAGGCTTGCCAATATTGACCTAGAGTCACTCCTGATTTGACACATTTTCCAAAATGCAAAGAAATTCAGAAATTTGTAAAGGGGAGTTGGAAAATACCTTGATTCCTTTATTGCATTATCATGTCGCTGTGCTTTTTCTCAAGCAGAAATATCTTTTTCTCAGAGTGTATCTTGAAATAATACACATTTTTTAATAACACAATTTCAAATACTAACACTTTCATTTTCATTTTACAAAATAAGCTTCAGGTTATACCAGTAGTAAATGGAACTACCACCATCAAGTATTCTGTGATATCTGGCTGTTTATATAGATATATATCTGATTTTAATTACAGGTGGGAATAACTATAGGAACAGATTCTCCTGGATCTAAGGGGATCTGGCAGGGCAGCAGGTAATAGATGTGTGGCTTGAACAGACTAAGAATGCTAGGGACATCTGTATCCTTGGGATTAGCAGCTGGAAGAAACGACCAGAGTAAGTGGGAGTCCCCGTTCCCTCTGCTTCACTCCCTTCACAGTCCCTCAACGCATTTCTGCCATCCCACACCTGCTTCGCTTCAGCACGCCCACATCTCCCAGTCATTGAGGTCAAATCTATCCAGGCTTTTCCACTACAGGCAGACTGATGAAATTATTTTGCACAGCTGTGACACTGCAGTTCGTATATTGCAGGGACAAGAAATGACTGAAAGAATGCACATCCTTTTTCTTGTGACATATGCTAGGAAAAGAGCAATATCAGGAAGCAGGGACTGAATGTAATTCTTTCTAACTGCCTGATGCCTAGCTACAAGGCCATCATAGAGCCTCCTGACTAAACCAGGAAACACATACAAATGTGGATGAATTATCTTCCCTGGAGGGAAACACTTTCCCTGTTCTAAATAGCTATTAAACGTGGTTTTCAGAATTTTTTAAGAAATTACTATACTGGACAATCCAGAAAAGATGCTGAGCTCCTTGAGGACAGAGCTAGAGAGGAGGGCAACACCTTGTCATGTGTTGAAGACTGAAAGGTGAACCTCTGGCATGACAAATGCCATGCTTGACATTATATGACAATTAAAAGATCAGTTCATCTTCCTTTGCCTCATTTTTCTTATCAACAAAAGGGTAATAAAAACACTGGCTTCTTTTTTAATGTACTTTCATGTTTAAAGATTAAAAATTATTAAAAATTGAAATAAAATGAGTGGCATTCTGAAAAGCATGATGAGCACAATGATAAACAGAGGAGAACATCAAAGGTACTGAAACAGTGAAAGCACAATTTTTAGGTTCTTGTTTTCATCATTCCAGGGATTTGTGTATATGCACACATGTGCATACACTTAAGAGGCAATTTAGTTCATTTAAGAGGTTTTATTTAATTCAAAGTAATATTTCATAACAATAAGAACAACAAAAACAGAAAAGCCACCAACAAAAATAATAATAATAACAAAACGCTGTAAAGATTTATTTTGTGCAACTATGTATATACAACATGAACCATTAACAAAGTTTCCATAGTTGCATGTATTGTATAAATAATATTTTTGTCTCTTGAGTATGCATTGAAACATATATATTTATATTATACAACTATAGTATGGATATAGTATGAATTAGTGCTTTGCTAAAGTCAGATATTTGTAGAGAACATGATTTCCGGACAGCTCTACCTTGTCACCACATTTTCAGTAAGAATGCAATGAAGAAGTTGGTTATAGTAATATCAGCAAGTGTTCTTACATGATAAGAAGTGGCAGTCACTCACTGATCCTTTGAAAAAAGAAACATACTGAAAGGATACTGTCAAAATTGTTAGGCTTGAAGTGTGACCTACCTCGATAGTGGTTCCCTATGGCAAATCTTACTGTAAAGATTGCAAACGCCTGTGACAATGTGATTTAAGAGAAGTAATACGGGGTTGCAATTCAGGAAATTTTGATTTCTGGTCATTGTAAGCATGACAGAATATGTGCTGACATGAGAAAAGTCACTTGGGGTAAGTTGTACATCTATGACATCTCTTTATGTTGGTGGACATCCACATTACTCAGGGTAAGCGTATGCCAGATTTCCATAGCACATACTCCTGCGGCAGCAAGGCCAGGAAATGGTGTCTTTTTCAATTCCATCCAGTCAGTTCTTATCCAGACTTCATGAGAATTTACACTTTTTTCCCCCTTCTCTCATGGGCCTGGGTTGTATAAGTACTGACTAGATTTTATGCTTTGATATTTCTTTCCAAGTCTTAAACTCTGCAAAATGTGCAGTAAAAGAGGGCATGCATTAATGTTAAAACTGATGTAGATGTTGTTTACACAGTGCAAAATATATTTACACTTTTGAATTACCAATTTCTTTGAAAAACTTCGTTTCTTGTAGGTGTAATATAGCTTTTTTAACTGGATAAAAATCTTCTCTTTTACTAGTCCTTAGACCTGATATTTCTGAGATTAAATAATTCAAGGTCGAGAAGATCTTACTGTCCTCAAATCTGTATAAATTACAGGTATGTGTTGAATAGATAAAGGATATTACCCCTACTTAGATCAAAGTTACAGACTAAACTTTTGAGAGCCTTTGAATAAAATGTGGTAACTCTGGGAGCAACAGTAGTTGTAACTTTATCTGCTTAGATAGACATATGCTGTTACGCAACTCAAAATCTCTTTCCTGGAATATTGTGTCTAGAGCATTACAACAAAGACAAACCAGAAATATGAGCCATGACACAAGAATTTCTTATCAGTTATCATCTTCAAAAATGAATTGATAAAAAAGAAAGTGGGATATTTTTGAACGTGGTCTTAAATTATATATTTTTTCACAGATACCTGTTTTTCAGTGAAATTAATTGCACTAATTCTGTTCTCCAGCATACTTCCAAATTAATTGTACATGTAATTACCACAGTAGGATATCTGTAAGTTTTGTAACAAATTTTGTCAATTAAAATGTATTTGAAAACTATCTTTATATAAAAATGTCAGAGTAGTTATTAGGGAGTTGCAGATTTCAGCTTTCCTTACTGAAGTCTTCCTGCTTTAACATTTCTGAATCATTCCAATGATTTAATATTGCTGTAAGATTACAGACTTCTTATGGGAGGGGTGTATCCCAGAGAACTGATAATCTCACCCCAGAAACAGTTAATCATGGATAATTTGCACATACTCTTATTATTTACATTTATTGCGGTGATGATGCATGGAAACAAACAAGAATAGTGCCTGATTGTACAAGAAAAAAAACCCCAAAAAACCAACAAACAACCCACAACCAAATACCAAGAAGGATATGGGCTTTGCATCCAGCAGATTTCAGTCTGGATGAAATGAATGTTGTGTGAGCAGAGCTGGAAGCGAATGTGATGTTAGATCCATGGTTTTAAGCAGGAGGGAAGGCGGAGGAGCTGAGGGAGGAGGTAAGAGGAGGGTAGGAAGGAGCAGAGTCAGAGAGGTGGGAGTGGAGCGGGGGCTACGGGGAGCACCCCAGTGCCCGACTGGCACTGCCCGGCACCTCCTCTCCCCCAGGCTCCCCGCCAGCATGAGAGCAATAGGGGTGTTTGTTGGGTGCCAAGCATCACCCCCGCAAAGCTGCCCTCAAAGCCCATGGGGTTGCTAGAGCTACACTCATCTTCCTTTTTTTTTTTTGCAGAGGATGGACACAGAGTAGGAAAGGATATGAAAATAAATTATTGTGTGTAGCTCGCTCAATAATCACCTGAACAAATGTGGATTTCTTGAGCTGATCCTCAGCTTAGTCATTGCATGGTGTTCTGCTCCCTCGCCCTACTCATGGGATTCACGTCAAATGAATCCATTTGTTCAGTTGTATTTACTGTTTCCTGGCAACCACCCACCTTGGAAAAATAAAATCCTGTGCAATGAAAAAGAGTGGAGGGCCCTCTCCCTCCCTTCCTCCCTTGCTGCACCCCTCCAGCAAGGCTTCCCATGCTTAATTCCTTGTACAGTCAGGCAGTCTGTATCTCACTTACTTTACTGAGATAACAGTTATGCAAATTGATTAGGGGCATGTCAGCTCAGCTTGTTATTTAAAATCAGCAAAGCTTAATCATATGAATAATTCTGATTTATAAAATTAAAAATGTGAAGTTTTCCTTTCATTTTCTCAGTGTTCATGCAGATGCTCTGTTTCTCCTAGGAAAGTGAAATGAATTTTGAAAAGATGACTTAATACAAATATTTTTCTCAAATATGGCAGAAAATTAATTGAAGGATAAAATTAGTGATGGCAGAATATTATACAATAAACAGCTTTTGTGAGTTACTTAAATCCAAATAATGATTATTTTTATTATAATTTAACAAAGTGCCTAGGGAAAATATATACAAACACTTACCCAGGAAATTGTCCTGGAGAGCCCATGAGGTCTTTAATTGTAAGGGGAAAACAAAATTTTCAGTGCAGATTGTGTGTGTTTGTGCTCATGTGCATGAAGGGAGGAATTGCTTAATGTGTCATCTCTATGCCTTTTATTGGTACTTGGATATTGTGTGTTTGTTGTCTGCTATTATACAGTTAACTTATTCTTGGGACTAGCTAACATGCACATTTGAAGAAAGCTTCAAGAAGGAATTGAACTACACAAACAAAAGGATGTCAGCAGTGGACCGGGCCAAACCAAAGATCTTTTTAGTCCCTTAGTCTCATTTCAAAACAGACTGTAACAAATGCTTAGAGAAGAGCAAACACACGGTATTAATTCCCCGGTATATTCTCCTAAACTTCATTAACTTGCACATCAGGGACTTCCATTGACAGCTTAGGGGTTTTTTTGGGGAAAAAAAAGAGACTAATGCAGCTATACACAACTAATATAAATTACAGTAAGTTGTGAACGGTAAGAATCAGACAGGAGTTATGTGAGGTCTACCAAAAGCGTAATGGCCCACATAACAGTAGAACAAGATGCAATGATCCTCAAGCTAGCACCAGCCTCACTGGTGCATCCTTTATGCAGAGACTGATTCACAGAATCACAGAATTATTTAGGTTAGAAAAGACCCTTAAGTTCATCGAGTCCAACCGTAAACACCAAGGTACACCACGGAGTCTGGGAGCAGAACGTAGGTGTGGCTGGATACACATGGGTCTCCTGCAGGTCCTCAGTGGTAGGTAGTTCGGTACGGCACAGCAGAGAGACTCAGCGTGCAGGTGGGAGTTCAAAGAGGCCCTCTCTTCAAGAAGGACAGAAAAGAAAATTTAGGGAAAAGGAAGAGACGGATCCTTCTTCACAGTTAGGGAGGGAGAAAAAAGGTTATGGTGAAGGGGCCAACTATACATCATCTTGGAAAGAATAGACCCAAGGGGCAAGCAGGGACCTTTTAAACCATTTAGAGAAAGAGCCAAATAAAAGAAACGGAGCTTGAAATGTTTTCCTTCTTCAAGTCACATTTGTGATTTGGACCTCAGTCTGCTGATCTGAAGTCCAGTACCCTATCTCCTGTTTTTCTAACAATCCTAAATTTTGTTTCCTATCAAAAGAGATGGGCCAATAGTAGGAAGGCAGTTGAAATTAACATGCTAGTGGTGAAATGAAGTTCATTAGTCCATGACAAAAGACGCTAGATTATATTCACCCTGCAAGGAGAGGACTATCTGAGGCAGCAGTTTCATTAATACCTAGTCTCAGTGATTTGCAATAGCATTTAGACTTACAAGTTAGTCTGTTAAACAACTGTCACACAAAAAAAAAAACTTCTTGGGAAGTTCTAGTTTAAAATTATTACTGGCACAATTTTCCAAAGTCACCCACCTTGAAATAACACTTAGAAATATCATGCAACTAGTTGGATGGCTTCTTCTAAAATACAGCAACTCTTGATTACAAAACATGTTTGGGTTTAGTTAATCTTACAAATAGAATTGAAAGGTTCAGGATAGTACTGCAAAAATATATCCGGAGGCAGAAACAGCAAAAGCTTTTATTTTGTGACATTATGTAGACTAATCCTATTTACTGTGGGAAGAAAAAGCAACACTTTACATAATGTGATATATAAAATCATGAATGATATAGATTAAACTCTGTTAACCCTTTTCAGTTCCAGGAGAAAAGGCCATTCAAAATTAAAATGCAACACATTAAAAATGAGAGGTTCTGCTTTATACAACATGCAAATAGTCTGTGGAACTCAGCACTATATGGAGTCGTGTTCAAGCAAATAAAATTCTAGTAGCATTTATGCAAAGATATTCATAGTCTGCAAAATTAAAATGAAATAGACTATTAAATGTACTATTTCAGTGTACTGAGTGAGCGAGCAATCTTCTCCCCAACTTGTGCTTTTTTTCTTTCCAGCTCTACGATAATGATTTGAAGTTTCCATTTGAAGTTTCCATTTAAAGTTTACTTAAAATATTTTATATCCTAATTACCTATTGATTTATATATTGTGTGTGCCAAAAAAAAAAAAAAAACAACAAACAAACCCAGAAGTAACACTGAATTCTGATTTCATTAGTACAACAGAAGAAAGATGTCTCTGTATGCTAAAATGGAGAATCATATGGAGGGGAGGGGTGAATCCTATGGATGAAGATGATATTTCCCAGCAATTAAAGAAATACACGATTTGGTAGCATGACATACTCAGGCAGCTACCAGATGAAGAATGCAGCAAAGTGCAAAGTGTCTGACAGTGCTTGAAGTTGTTGGGTTTTTATTGCAGAAGGGAGGGACAGGAAGACCTTTTCAGTTTGACTCTGATCACTGAAATGAATTAGTTGACTGCAGCTATGGACTCCTGAGGCCTCATGATTCTCAAGGAAAAAAGGAGAAAGGACATCACAACAGAAACAACAAACTTAAAGAAAGCAAATTTAAAACTCCAAGGATTGGTATATTAGATTATAAGAGGCAAATCTGAATCGTGAAAAAAGGGAGGCTCGGGAGAGTTCAGAATCCCTTAATGACATTATATTGAGGACACATGAATATTTTTCAATGCAGAAAGTTGGATCAGAAGTTTAACAAGCAACCACCGTGGCTGAATCATAGTTCTTCAACTGCATGAAGCTCAAGCATAAAGTAGAAACAAGTTTAGTTTATTAGAGATGAGTACAGAGAGATGCTCACATAAGTAGGCACAAAATCCGAAAAACGCAAAGCTTTCCACAGATATCAAGGGACATAAATTACATTAAGGAAACATTAAATTTAAGAGGAGCAAAGTTCTGTTTCTGTGTTTTATTGTTGCAATAGGCAACTTTCTGTTGCCTGTGAAGTGACAGTGTGAAAAACAGCTTTTTTTCCTTTAAGCTTTGGATGATCTTGGATTTCCTTCTTTGGGCCAGGCTAGGACTAAAGCTTGGGCATTTTTCTGTTGAAAGAAAATTCCAATTGTTCTTATAGTAATTTGCTTTACTGTAACTTGAATGGCAAAATATTCCCCTCACTTTTCATTTTTATTCCAGGTAATGCATGGTGGGAATAATCTGAAAAGCTTGAAATCTCTATCTTATGTTGCATAGAAAAATATATTCCTCTAGAACAAAGATATCAAGGCCTGGATTAAGGAGCTCAGATTTTAATGTAGTCAAAATGAATTCTTTTTCCCACACACAGCAGTAGTGTAATTGACAGATGATTATATATCAGCCTTTGCCAAGAATATTGCTAAGCACTTTAAGCCTGGCAAACTGTGTGTTACATTGTGATTGGTAGAAAAATCTATAATTTTCTCTTGGGAAAAGGCCAGTCTTGTATCAACTCAAATGTTACACCATACTCTTTCCATCACAAAATTCCAGCTGCACGCACTGGACGTGCTCCTAAAAAGATGGGTGGGTTGGTTTGGTTTTTTTTGTTTTGTTTTGGTTTGTTTTTTTTGGTTTTTTTTTAATAGAATTGAAAAAAATATTTAAGGAAACAACAATAGCTTACCAAACTCGGCTTTCTAAATATTAACATCTTTGAAGTTAGAAGATGCCCTTGGCCTCACCTCTGGATTTCAACTCACAAGTGAGTTATAAAATTAATGGTAGCAATGAATTATCAAGGGTTGTAGCAAGCCATATACAGGGCCCTGGAGCCCTATTCCCTGACTGTCTCTGAGTTTGACATAAGCTTCCAGTTGTGCAGCCCAAATATGTATATTCAGAAAAGCTTTTGGTTAAACACTGTTGTGATTATTTTGTTTGGTCTAACGGGACACTTGGGATTATGAAAGTTTTTTAAGATGTGTGATCCCTTATAGATAGTTACTGCTTAAACATTATAGCACATTGCCAAATTATGCTTGTAATGTAAGATTATATACACACATATATAAACAAAATAAATTGCTGAAATCAGTTTTATGAGAAGCTAGTATTTTTAAATAGTCAGTTTTACAATGTTATTCACAAAATGGGTCAGCACCCCTTCCTTCCAGAAGAAGGCATTAGCCATCTCAGCCAATAAGGCAGATATTGTTTCCCAGTAGCTTCCTACAGTGAACAAATAGTTTTGCAACAATTTTTATTTGAGAAAGAATCAATATCAAAGCTCACGAAGCTGTTATTTAATGCAAATTTTAATAAATACTTTTTGATTGCCCCTCAGTTTTTTGTCAGTGATCTTTTCACTTTTCTCCCTTGTTAGCTTGGGTATGGTTTGAGGGTTTTCTAAGAGGTAAACGTCGTTCACCATCATGTATACAGGCAGGCTGATGAAGCCTTTGATATTTTGAATTCACATTCTAGAAAGACTTCATTTAAGTGAAGTAATAATTGTGGGCCATAACCAATTTGACGCTGCATGCCTCGTGGGAGTTGTATCCAATCTGCTATTGAATAGCTGGGTGCCTTCTCTTTCTCTGACATCTGAGCTGAAAATGTACTGCTGTTAGACGGACCAATTTCTTCTACTTGAATGATGGACTGTATAACTGATGCTAGATACAAGGATATTTTGGGTCTGTAGAAGCAAGAAAAGAGAACCATAGAAGGGTACAGTTAAGTACAAAAACAAATTAACTGACCATTTCTGGCCTACATTTCTTGTAGACCTGAATTAGTTATTTTTCACTGATCAAAATAATTACATAGCAGTTATGCATATATTCAAACACAAGTCATTTGCTGTCTCACTAAAAAGAGAGAGCATCCAAGATCCCATGATATTTTGAATGCTAATGCTTTTCTTTAAAGTAAATGAAACAGTCTCTTTACTGTCAGTTGCAGTCCTTTAGGACAAATAATCTATGTATTTCTTGCAGAAAAGTAATCAAAAATGCCTGCATGATAAAATGTGCTTCTTTGAAAGATTACTTCTGGAATACTAGTGCAAAAACTCTTCTGAGACAAAATTGGCAAATCAATTCCTTTTTAACCAAAGGATATCTTTTCCCAAAGTGCATCCACATTCTGATTATGATCAGAAGGTGTATTTGACTGTATAGATTCCAGACTCATAATTTATTAAAAGAACAGGCATAAATAGTAACTTTTCTTTTTTTTTTTTTTTCCCTAGAAATACTGTAAATGCTTAATTAGGATTGAAGTTACCTCTGGGGTGACAGTACCTTTTTATAGATCCTAAATGGCATTTATTACCAGAACTTCATGCATTCGAATGCAAGAAAAAACTGGAGAGCAACCTAAGCTGTGAGTGCTGCAAAGGAAGCTCAGTAATGAAGCCTGACAATGAGGCTCTAATCATTACTTTCATGGCAATTATACAGTGTGCTGAGCAGGACTTCAACTTCTAGAGAAAGATGGACAATGAATACCAAATTTTGACCTGCCTTTTAAGACATTCTAAACTAGTATAATTTAATTGGGATCACATAATTACTCAAAAGGCAATCTCAAGTGCATTATCATCCTCCTGTGTTAGCCCTGCATACCTTGTTATCCTGTTAGAGTTTGTCAAAAAATTGTCACAGGAGACTGAATCTTACAGACGATAATAACCCTACTGCTGCTTCTTCAAGCCTCAAACCTGAGTTCTGAAATAATGAGAGGACTCTGCTGCTGGGAAGAGCCTTTTTCATTTGTTTGGGATATTTTTTAAGCTAGACCACCCAGTTACATCTGTCATAGCAGGGGTAGGGATTTGAAAAAAAAAATAAAATAAAATTGAGCAGTGGAGTCTTCATAGGTTTTGTTCACTGATTTATTATGCACTATTTGCAGAGGTGTCTAACAGTCCCTTGCTTCCTGGGTGATATATATTCCTAATGATCCCTTTCCATCTCTGTAGAAAAGAAAGAACACGGAAATAATACTTTTTAGGATGACATCTTATCTGTTTTTTACAGAAAGTTTACAAATAGAATTTATACAGATTTTCTTTTCCATTTCATTTGAATCCACAATAAGGTTTGATAGTATACTGCTGCAATATATGTCTTGGTGTTACTGTTTGTACCGTTTGTTAGCAAAGAGAGAAGGCGGTAAATTAGCATTTCTGACCAAATTTGTTATTTCCTTTGTTATTCATGCTCACTCCAAAAGCTTTTGAGTTCTACCAAAATGAAGGAATCTGAAGGAAAGGCTAAGATAAACAATTTTCAGACAAAATCTTCTAACAAACTTGGCTTTTACATGCCAAAAAGTAAGTTATTGCTAATCTTAAGATAAGGCTAATAAAAGTCTTCTGCCATTGATGATTGAAATGTGAGCGTAATGATCCACCAGGACATTGTCATTGCCACTGTGTCCTCAAAAGCAGATGTTGGACTGTCTTTCCTGCATTTCTTTCTACTTGATCATCAGTCACTTCTCCAGGGACTACTGTAGCCGTACCTGAACTACTCCCTCCCCCATTTCCAGGGGCCATAGGCAACCATGATTTGTCTCTGCAGGTACTGTAAATACTAAGACTGCTCCCCAGCTAGAAGCCACTGTACACTCTTGAATTTTGCCTGCAAGTTCGTTGGTTTGCATTCATTTGCCAGGCCACGCAAAGTTCTGTATCATGCACGGTGTGGGATTTAGAAAGGAGAAACATCATCTTTCATTTTACCTAATTTTCTGTGTGATGCTTTTGAAATCAGCCGAAAAAGAGACAAGCTATTGCTGACAGCAGGCTTGGCTTGCACAAAAGAGATCAATCTATAACCAGATCAGTCACTGCTGCATGTGCTCCCAGAAGCTCTCATATCTTTCTACTTGAAGTGCTTCCATTTGGAACTGCCATGCACAGATTTTCTTCCTCTACATTTCTATCAGTAATGGTAATTTGATGTCAGATTTTAAGGATAACTAAATAAGCATAGGGCGATTTGAAAATGACTGAATTACTGTATTTCTAAAATTATTTCAGACAGAACACCTTAAGGATTCAGGAATAGTTACAGATCAGATTTAATGGGGTCACTGGGCATAGCTTTATGACCCACTACTGAGAGTGGACCCATACTGACAAGACGAGTTCAGCACACTATATGCTGAGAGATGAGCAAAATGCAGTAGTGGTACCGAGTGCCCATGTACAACACAGCTGAATCTATCATTGTTACACATCAAGAGAAATATCTCAGTGTATTTTTGTGGCTTGATATGATGGAGAAAATTTGGCAGAAGTTAGGGGCAGAAGCGTTGGAATATAAATAACATGTGAGTCATGATGACATTGTTGGTATGGTGAGAAGTAATTAGGACATCCCAGATGCAGATGGGTTTAGCATGCTTTGGAAAGATCCATGGCTTCATCCTTTTTTGGGGGGGGAGGGTGGAAAGGGGAAAATTAGTAGATAGCATGGTCTCTCATATGAACACCCTACAGAAAGAACCAGAAAAGGCCACTGTAGATAGGACATGCTACCAATGTTTGTTTGTTTGTTTGTTACTCTTCTAAATACATATCTTTCATTCATCCCATCACCTAGAATTAATTACCATGCGAATTATGAGATCAATAGAAATTAAACAACTTATATTACAATTAAAAAAAAACCCAGACTGGTTGACGCTATTACTGGTAATTTTTTACCAGCCAATGCATGAGGAAAATAATTGTTTAACATTTCATAACATTTGTCAATATCTCACCAACATATATGAAGGCTCTTATTAGTTAATCTCACTGATGTGACACTGACACAGCCAACCCAATGTTCTTTACATAAGCATCAGTAACAGCTTGTGGTTGTTTATATATTAATAGGGAAGTACAAAATCCTTCAATTTGCTGAAAATGAATACCCACAATTTTCGGATCAAATTAAGCATAAAACAAGATAGTTGCACAAAAGTTAGACCATTTTAATAAATTCTGTTTACATTTTTTAAAATAAGATTTGAAGAAACTGCAAAACAACAAAACAAATTAAACTATCTCTTAAAATATGTTTTAATATTTTAACTTTATTAATGCTTACGTATTTTAATCTAAGCAGGTTTTCATTGCAAAATGAATTAACAAAATATTTCATGGTTACAGAAGTTTGGTCCATATCTATTTACAAGCTTCTACAATTACCAAATCAAATATGTCAACAAAAGTAAAACTTAAATAAAAGGCAGTTGCCTTTCATCCTCGTCTTGTATCAAACACATCTAATTAAAATCCACATTGCAATAAGTTAGACTTCATTCCATGCAATCGTCAGGAAAATGAAGGTATTTTTCTTTGTTCCTTATGGCTTTGTCTTCCATACTAGTTTGTAGTGTGCTTTCATTAAACATATAATAACTGGATTAAAACAAGCATATGAAAAGAATCTTTTGGATTTTGTCTTCAAAGTGTTTTCTATTTTAACAGGTATAACTCAGTCCTCATTTTTTTAAAGTGTAATGTTAATAGCAGTAATTATATAGTCCTTTATCAACATTTTCTTAATTGTCACCCACAGTTATTTACATGTGAATACAGAAATGGCATTTTACTCACTGCTAGGCAGCACTCGCATAATTTATAACATGACTAATTAAAATGATTGAGTTTACTATAATGTTCTTTGCAGTGTTTACTGCATGAAAATTATTAAAATATTCTATGCAACAACAATAAATCCCTTATTCAAAGTAATAGTAAGCGTGTACGTTTAATTTAATGTTAACCTACTTTGTGCCAAACTGAAAGTAGATTGAAAGGTCTTTAATGGCAACATGATGTTTTTGTGCATCTTCTTAACATTTTCAAGTAGTTCTCTGGATGCAGCCTACATCTGGAGGAGTGTCTTGAATATATCAACCCAACTTCACCCTCCTTGTGGTGGCATCCTTCCTTAGAACAAAAGGTTCAAAAGGGCCTTTTGTGTAACCCAATTTACTGTGTTTCTGCTTTTTTTCATAGTTGCTAGGGAAAAACAAGGATATTATTGATATGAATTTCAACATCCTGTAGCTGTCATTGTTTTCGTTATTAGTTTGCTTAATGTCATTTTCACAAAGTGCTACGAGTTATTTTCTCCTAACTACATAAATATTTCTTGTCACCACTTTGCATCAGTCAGTACAGAGGATGCATTGCCCTCCTTTATCATAGTCAGGAAAGGGTAATGACAACAATTAGTGTTCAACAAAGTTAGTAAGTCTTCCATCATAACCAAACGTAGAAAACTATACTTTAATAAATTCCTTGTTACAAATACTCTAATATATGTTCCAAGTGTGTGATCATTGTGCTAGCACAATGCATCAAACTAATTGGCAATAGCACACATGCAAATTATGCTGTTCATGTTAAAGAATTTTGCATAATGCCCCATGATTGGTAAAGTAATTACAATAGTAGTTGTATGTCATTATTAATCATTTCAATATCTTCTGTACACTAAATTTAGTTCATTTTTTAAGTCCTAAATCAAAATATTCCTTTGCATTATATTCATCAAGACTTTGTATTGCTTCTTGGCTTTTCTTTTTAATTTATATGTTTATGTTGAATAACTCCAGCCACTTAATTAAAAAAAGTTCATACTATCTTAGTAAGAAAAAGTGGCTAAACAACAGGTGTGTCTTTATGATTCATTTATTCTAGCTGTGGAGGTCATTTACATTGTGAATTTGTATCCAATGTCTTTTTATGAGGGACAGAAATATAAACAGTTCTGAGCTTAAACAAGAAGAAATGAAAATGCTTTGTACATGCCCATTCTCTCATGTACTCACGGTTTCATGCACAGGTAGCAGTGTGATGAATTCAAACCATTGTTTACTGCTCACCGATCCCCAGGATAAAAGTTTGGGTCTCTGGCTATGGAGGCAAGTACACCCCAGTGCTATACCCGTAAGGCTAATTTTTGCAAGCCAACATGCATTTTCCCAGGGTCATGTAGAAAGATATCAGGTGAGAGGGACCAGCAGCCGGCCTTTCATCCAACTGTTTGCAGAATCCCCTCTGTGTATCAATGAGGCTCTGTGCGTAACAAACTGATACCTTTAACTTAGCAGTTTATAAACATAAAATAAATGCTATCTTCAGAATGGGGCTGGCATCATGCTGCCTCCTGCTTTTTCTCATATCTTCCTTTCATGTGACCTACAGACTCTTCTTAAGGTTAGACGGAAAAGCTGAAGGTGCTGCACTGGAAGATGCTCTGTGTGGGCAAAGCACGAATCCTTTTACGGTTTGCTTTGGAAAGGCAGAATTAGTTTTAAGTTTGACAGCTGATAGCGAGACAACTTTTATCTGCAGTGTTTACCACAACAGAAGCACATAGCCATCAAACTCATGCCCTGGCCTGGAAAACACATCCCCATCAGGTCTGAAGACTTTTTAAATCCGTTTCTCTTTCGGGGAGCAGTTGATCTGCTGGATGGCAGGGCTGGGAGGTGGCACTTGACAGGCTGGGGAACTGAGCAAAGGAAAACCTTGAGAAGTTCAGCAAAGCAAAACACAAAACCTTGCAGCTGGAATGGAAGAACAGCATAGATCAGCATGAGCTGGTGGCCAACCGCTCGGGAACTGCTCTGCAGGAAAGGTCCAGGGAGCCCAGGCGTTCAAGTTTAACACGAGCCAGCAGTGAGCCCTGTGGCAAAGGCGGCCGCCGGTCTCTGGGCTGTCTTGGCAAGGAAAGGAAAAGAGGAAAGGAAAAGAAAGGCGAAAGGAAAGAGGAAAGGAAAGGAGCTACATGTCACTGTGTTCAAATGCAATAATATTTCACTACTCATTTAAATTGTTTTTCAAATTAGCACAAACTTCAATTAATTTCAGCTTACAAGGAGGATATTGTGGATATTTTTTCTTGCATTGCTTACTGTAAGAAAATAACATAATTAAGATTTCTCTCAAATGGCACTTTTAAAGGCTGCAGTAATTGAGCCTAAAAAGTTCTATTTTAATACCACTATGGGTAAACTACTACAGGATTTTTTTGAAAGCTGCCAAAAAAAAATATTTATTTTTCTTTTCAGTTGTCTCACCTAAAGCTACAGTTGTCCAAAATTTTGTGTCAAATTTTAAGGTGTTGGGGTTGTTGTGGTTTTTCTCTTCTTTGTTTTGAAATTACTTGCTCTAAGATAAACAAAACCCTTGAACATTTTCAAAGAATAGAATTATGCTGCCTGAGCATTTTGGGGGAGAACGTGGGTACATTTATGCCTGTACCTTGAATGTCTCTTTCTTTCTCTCTTTGCACACTTTTTATTAAAAAAGTCCATCTTTGTCTAAAGTGACACATCTCTGGGCAGCTTTTCAGCTTTGTAAAAACAACAGTTTGATGAAATTTCACTTGCCAAATATATTTGACTAGCTCTGATTTAAAGCAACCTATTCTGCTTTGGCCAATGATCTGCTCTGCGCAATCATCCCCAGGATCCATTTGAATAACCCGTGACAGACTAAAGCCTGCGGAAGTGTGAGAGGTATTTTGGGTGTGGTGGAGAGGAAGGCGAAGATAAGGGGTGGGAGGACATGGAGATGGTGGGGTGCCTTCTCCTGCCCGTGCAGGCAGCCTCTGCTGTCCGTGTTTCGCGGTGACACGTGAGCTCCGCTTGCTGAGGGGCTACACTTGACAAAACACTGCCTGACTCGAGGCCGGGGACGCAAGTAGACGGGTAGCATGACTTGCATCCTCTCACGGGAAGGTCGGTCGTACTAACATTTGTTTACAAGGAAAAAGTTTAAGATTTTTACTTCTACTGACTGATCCGAATGCTTTCACTGGGGAATCCACACCTAAGGATTTCTGAGTTCAGACCAAATGTTTCTGTTTCATCTAGAAACCTTTCAGGTTTTCCATCCTTATTCCACTTTCCATCACATCTTCCACTTTCTGAATTGCTTATAGAGGAAAAAAGGAGCTTTTCCAATGTCAATTATTTCCAAAGTCAAAGGTCTTGGTGTAGCAATAAGAACTGGACATTTACAACAATTTCTTACATTTTTCAATAAGGAGAAAGGAGGCACACTGCCATTTCTAGAAATTTCTTGCCAATGCACTTTTTCTTCACTCTAATCTCTCACCAGCTGAGTTTCATAAGTAAAGCTAAACCCTTCAGATTACCTATTCTTTTTCACTGTCTCAGACTGTACGTGCAGAAGACTGCTGCAAAATATTTACCCTTCACAGAGATGTCATTACTCCTTCCTGGATTGGTTCCTATCACAAAATCAACAAAAACACAACAAATGCTATGATTCAAGCTTTTCAGATGGTGGTAAAATACCACTGGAAAAATGAAAGTGTAAAAGATGTCAGCCATCTGTTGTTTAAACCAACCAAAATGTATTTATTGTAATTCTTTCATAAGGACTGTGCCTTTAGAAGCAAACACAGGGACATTTGTTGGCAGCAGAAGGCCTTCTTTAATTGTAATAGGATGAGGAAACATTTCTCTTTCCTTTCCCTGATGATACAGTATTTGGAAAAATAATAATTTTATCAACAAACACAGAAACATTCTAAATGAAGAATCCAACTAACAAACACATTATACTTCCTTGCATAGCTGACAACATGTGCTAATATTATAGATCAGTCAGATGTTGGGTTATAAACAGAAGTCTGCAACACGTTCTTTCTTACTGACTCACTCAAGTTCACCAAATACAATGTTGTCAGAAATTAGAGGAGAAAGATGGCAGAAAAACAAGAACCAAATGGGAAGAAGACATGAAAGGCTAAGAAATGTAGTTACTTTTATTGAATTTCAGACCTTCAAACACCTTTATGTGTATGTCAGTTCCAGTTTGGGAAAAAAAAAATAATTAAAAAACTCCTGATATTAGGTGATTTATTTATTAAGGTATTAACAACACTTCCCAAGCAAGTTCATAACCAAAATGACAGAAATATTTTTCAAGCATGGATTTGACTGATGCCAACAATTAGTAGTATAATAGCATATATAAGTATGTTTTCAGTCCAAAAAAGAATTTAAGTGGAGAATCAAGAAGCTATTGTTCTTTGGAAACTTTTCTAAGTACATCACAAGGATTTTATGATACTTCCAAAATGAGAAAATTCAGGAGTTCTGAAGGAAATATATTACAATACGGAAAAGCAGGACATACAGAAGTATGTCATAGCTAAAACAATAGCATTCTTCTGAAATAGCATTACAAAAAAAAAAAACCAGATCAATTATTGTGTTATAGCATTTGTGGTACACAATTACACTAGATTTATTCTTTAAATTATTAGTTTTCCCTTTCTTTTAGTATCACCATAGGAAACTGAGATTTTTTTTTTTCCTCTTTCATTGTCCTTTTTTTTTTTTTTTTGGACAAGTATAAACTTATCTGAAAGTGTGAAAAATTGTGCATCATTATGCTATTAAAAGCATTTGGAAACAAGACAAATTCTGCCTCTGCAAGCTGCATTTCTTACAGTAATAATTCTAAAATTAATTTGAGCTTGTATTATGAAATTCTGGCTCCAGTGAAGGGAGAGGAATATTGCTATTGATATAAATTGAACCAGGATGTCATCCATAAAGTAATTTCCTTCTTAACAGAAAAGCTGATTTAAATACAGAACTTATCACAAGCCCAGTTAAGGAACTAGAATCAAGAGCTGTGGTAAAGAAAAAGAAATCTGAGTTATGATGTTTTTATCACCATGAAGTGATGGAGACAGGATGCTTTCCAAAGTTGTACAGTAAAAGCGTTATACTACGGTAAAGTATGCACTGTATATGCTGTCAAAATATTTTTTAAAACTTTGAATGCAATCTTAGTACCTACAAGTCCCTTGTAATTAGAAGAGCTAGGTGCTGCCATCACTGTAATTCTCTTTACATTCCTGAAATGGAACTTTTTACTGGTGATTAGTTGAAATACAGAATAGGTTTTAGTCAGAATCTTTCTGGGTGTTGTAGTGATACAATGAAGTGTAATGGTTTTAAACTAAAAGAGGGTAGATTTAGACTAGATATTAGGAAGAAATTCTTCCTGTGAGGGTGGTGAGGCACTGGAACAGGTTGCCCAGAGAAGCTGTGGCTGCCCCCTCCCTGGCAGTGTTCAAGGCCAGGTTGGATGGGGCTTTGGGCAGCCTGGTCTAGTGGAGGGTGTCCCTGCCCATGGCAGGGGGGTTGGAACTAGATGACCTTTAAAGTCCCTTCCAACCCAAACCATTCTGTGATTCTGTGATTTTATGATTCTATGATTCTGACTGTCTGTGGTGGGAGACGAACTCCCTCCTTCTCCAAGAAACAAAGAGAACACTGAGAAAAATCAGAAGCTACTTAAGCTGCTGGAATGAATCTCAGGAAAGCAGGCTGATGGATGGCATATGTGTGAGACAGCGAACTGCTGCTGGCTGTCCTTCATGATACAGATCCCCAGGGGTTGCTGCCATGGTAATGCCCATGAGCACTAACAACAGGGAGAGGAGTAAATACATGTAATACATCTGAATCTGTGCTGAAAGTCAGGGACACTCCTGTACCTGCCTGGACACATGAATTGCAGTAAGTTGATGGTAATGTCTTCTTTATATTTGAATACCTTTAAATTGATAAAATTTTCAAAATAATTGGCATATTCAAATTTAATTGCATCTAAGGAGTATATAAAATATTGTAATTAATTTCATACATTTAAATTGTCCTCTCAACTTTTTTTTTTTATGTTTCATAGATGTCACTAAGTACCTCTTCCCTTTAATCTATCATTTGGTCCATCTTTAGTGATTTGATATGACTGGGTGTATCAATCTTATATGCAAAACCACACTTTCACCTGTACAATAACATAAAAAGTTAAAGCATTTACTTCCCCCACCCCCCCAATCATTGATCTTGGGGTTTGTGTTTTGCGAAAGCCTAGTACACAGAGTGGATAGAATGTAAATACCCAGAAACACAAAGAAACAGAATGGCATTATCCTTGTCACCATGAACGGGATATCTTGTTCAGGCCCAAGGAGGACGTGCACTGATTGCATGGACCATATCCGTGACTGGGAGTAACGCTGTGAGGGGAACAACACTGGATCCTGCGACAATTGGTAACTCATTTATATAGCAGTAGCACTGCATGTTCTAGGTTACCTTACACATCAGTATCTCTCCACATTTCATATTTGGACACACCTGCCCCCTTCTCAGAATAAAAATCCATGCCATATCTTTTGCCTATCTTGAGCTTAGAAAAAATATGAAC
Source organism: Aramus guarauna (assembly GCA_013400195.1). Lineage (NCBI taxonomy): Eukaryota > Metazoa > Chordata > Aves > Gruiformes > Aramidae > Aramus > Aramus guarauna. The sequence continues at coordinate 432,491 of VXBL01005318.1, read as the reverse complement.
AAAGGCACAATGTAAAATTTTAGAAATTTTTAAAATGCATAATCTAAACTATAAATTAATTATACATTTTTTTACTTAAATTGTACCAAAAAAGCAAATATAGTTGATGTGTCAGAAAGTACGATATTTTGAGCCCTCCTCCCACATTTAAGAAAACCTCTTGTACACTGGTGTTAAGATGTTCTTGTCACACGTAACTTCAAGTTCCTTTTCAAGTTAATGCCATATTCCAGGACTTGAGCTAACATTTACAATAGGTAGCAGCTGCTTATGGTTGATGTTAATTTTCTGGACTAGTTCGAGTATTCCTGGTTCTTCGTGGAGTTACCTTTTCCAAGAGCTATATGCGAGTTTTGAATTAAAAAACCCAGACCATTGATTATTGCAGAAATGAACCCACAATCTTTTGCTATATTTAAATAAAATATCCATACATTGTTCAGACAAAGTTCAGACAATGTTCACAGTTGGGGAAAGAAATTAAACCAAAAATTGAGCTATTATCATATTCTTGACAACATCTTACATGGATGCAATTAAGTTTTTTATTAGAATATTAAAAAAATATTTGTGAAGCTATTAGATGGCAAAATTCCTTCCTAAAGAATTGGTGAAAATATTATATTACAAAATATTTCCATTCAACAAAAAGATTTAGGTATTGTTTATGAGTTTATTTCGGTAAAGTAACGTTTGAAATCTTTCAAGAATCAAACTAGAAATGATGCAGTCTCACTTCTTCATGAATAAAGATTCTGCATGATGTGCAGTGATATCCTAAATTTCTGACAGTGATCTGATCTTACTCCATGCAAAAAATCACAACCAATCATCTTTAATTTCCTTACTAGGTAAAAATTTCTGCAGTTTCCAGGGAAGGCTCTTGTGTACAAATCTCACTAGTATATCCTTCACAGTTTTAGAAGTACTATTGTTCAAAAATATATCATTAAATAACTCTCCCTGATAAATAATCAACAGAGGCCAGAGGGATCAGAGACAAATAGTGGTATTAGTGAGAGCAATGGAGCTAGTGGATAAACTTTTCTTTGATTACTTCACACACTTTATTACTGCACATAAGTTATACATGTAAAATATAATAATATAATATAATATAATAGTACAAGCAAAGAATATAAACTGAGAAAGCAAGAATTATTTGAAAACTGCACTACAAAGCAAATTTTGTATTATATAGGCAGTTTTTGGTTTTATATATATTTTGTATGTTACCTAGTCTGAAAACCATATGAAAAATTAAAAGTAACTTTTTTTATTTTAAAAGTGGGTAGATAAGTAGGTATGAAGAAAAAAGCAATTTTTTATGTTCGTGTTGCTATAAGTTTCTTACACAGTTAAGGAGTTAATTTTCTCAGTCAATTTGTTACACAGCTAAAGAGTTAATTTCATGAGCATCTGCAATAAGACTTGGCAATGATCAGACTAGTATTCATTATCCAGCAAAACTGTATTCTGGAACAAAAGTATTGCCTGGAATTTTTCCTCCATATATCATTGTCTTTATGATGTCTTTATTATTAGCAAAAAGAAGCTAAAATGGACAAAGCATTTTGAATAATTCTTCCATTCATAAAAATGTCCTTCAGATTCAGCATTGCTTGAGAAGCTTCCAGCTTCTTATCTGTGACATAGTTACTCCAAGCAGTCCAGTAAGGTCTACATAAATACTTTTTTTCCCATGATAGTGAGACCATGTTCATTAATTGAAAAAGCAAGTTGGTTTTTTTTTTTTTTTTTTTATTTTTTTTTTTAATAGCAAAGAACATCTGGCAAAGATCAGCAACATTTTCTATTCTGGAATCTACTTTGGGATTTGTTCTTTTAGACATGTAAAACTTCCTACATTGCACATTGCTCGTGTTTATAGGTTAGCAGAATTTAGGTCTTCCTATCTCTCCACTTATTATCATCAAATAGGGTTCTCCTGAATGTGAAATACATCACACTAAATTATATTATTATTTGAAAGAAAATGCTATTATAAGCAGGTCTATGGTTCAATACACTGTCAAATGAACAAAAGTATAATCACACAAGCTCTGGTGCTTATTTGATTCTGCTTTGTTTCCATAGTAACTATAAATAGCTAATTGTGGTACTCTCACAAATGTTTTTTCCTTTTTCTTTCCTGACAACAGATGCTGGTTGTTTTATGGAGGGCAAGATTCTGTGCATGAAATGTCAACAAATTGCTTTACGTTGTTCAGAAGGCAGCTAAGCTAATTGTTAGGATAAATAGCATTTAGTTGACTGAAGGTGTCTGATGGCTTTCTACAGGAATAGATTTTATTATCCATCTTGATTAATATCTAATTTTTTCCTGTGGAAATTGGAATGATTCTCACATGAATAGCCTTTACTGATGATATATAAAATGATGATATATAAACTGACATATATATATCAGTATATGAAATATAAAACAGGAGAGAGAATTAATATCATTAATATTGCTACAAATAAGTAATAAAATTTATACTGAGATTTAGTCCTTATATGGAAAATAGAAATTTAGCCTAAAAATATCAATTTGAAAAAAAAGTGAACAAATACACTTACAGCAAAATAACACATTATCAGTTAAAGAGATGAAGCAAAGTCTAGGAACATTCTAAAATTTATTCCAGAGACCTTAATGACAGACAGGTGGTGAAGTCAATCTACCATGTAATACAGGTGCTCAGAAGGCTAACAAAACTTTATTCTGAGCCTGACAGGCATTATATGTATCTCAGCATGGAGCAGTGCAGAACTTGCATTCAGTATAGGGTACTGCTCTGGGATAAGAAAAGAGATGAGCATCCTGTGATGTTTTGATAAGTAATCCTTACAAATAGCAGCAAATATTTGTACTTGAATTCATTGATTGGTTTTGAACATTTTTTAACAGAAATTCTTTGTTTTGTACTACTAAAAATAGGACCCACGATCAAGATCTTTCTAACTACAGCATTGCTTATAATTATGATTTATGTCATTGACTGCAATTGATATTTGCAAAATAGGCCTCACAGGGAGTACCTTAAAACTCTACAGGGTTGCAAACCTCATATTTGTCTATGAAAAGGGTTACCCGTTAGCACCATGCAGAACTTTAAGCCGACAAGTGTAATTTCACAAAGTTACGGGAGATGGAGGGCTGCTCAGACCTGGGAATTCATCCAGATTTGGCTCTGCTCTGCAAAGCCTATAAGCCATGTACTAAGATACTATTTTCAATTCTGTGAGGAGTTCAGGGCTTTACATAGTTTTATATGCAAAGGCAACTGATATTTGTCAATCCTGTTTGAGGTTTAGGATCTGCTCTAATCTGGTTTTCACAGAAGATCTCAACATGCGCAAGCAGAACACCGATGAATAAATCAAACAAACCACAACTGAACACGCTGCTTCCAGCGAGTGAGGAATTCAGTTTCACACTGCTCTACAAACTGTTGAGAAAGCAGCTAATAATTTTTCTAAATATTTCCCCAAAGTCATGGGGAAGGAAAGGAAAATATCCCAAATTTTGTGATATTGACACAATTTCTGGTAATTTTTTTAGAAGCAGAATAGAAAAAACACAGCTCATCTACTAAATGTCGTAGTCCCTGGACATGCAGCAGTTTCTGTCACCTGTGTGAAAATAAGAGGTTATTTCAGAATATCAAAATGTTAGCAATTGTATCGAAAAAATACGAGCTGAAGAACAACCATAGTATTGCTTTCTAAGGACAGCTCTGGACACATGAAGGATGGAGCAGCACAAGCCTGGCTTTTCTAACCTGTAGGTTCTCCTTGGATGCCTACAATAAGATGGAAAGTAAGAATAGGAAAGTAATAATGTGCGTTCCTGGAGGCTCTTGTACTGAAGTTTGTGTGGGTGTGTGTCCATAAGGAATCTGAAAAAAAGATAAGGAACATGGCTCTCTTTCCAAGTTCTTGACAAACTTAGTTAAAGTCACATAGAGGGAGAATTTTTAGGCTAAAACTCAGTAGCGGGAACTGACTACTGCCCTTTGTCCATCCCTCAAAGCCACAGTGCAGCAGAGTGAGAAGGAATTAGGGAGAAGTATGATACAGAGGAAAACATGTTCCCTAGATTCTCATTCACAAGAAGGAAATGCCAAAATGATGCTGAGTAGAGGATTAGTCTAGCCCTCAGGAAAATGGACAGTCATTGCAGTAGAAGCCAAGAACAATGTTTCTTCATCCCTAGAACAAAGAACTGTAAAATCATGTTTAAAATTGTTTGCATTGGAAGAAAACCAATTCAGCCACTGATTCAAACTTTAATTCATCTTTAAGAAATTGTCTTGAAGCATAAAGCGTCAAAATTCTGTGAAGACAGAAATTCTGCTCTAAACAACCCTACCATGAGTAATCCCTATAACTAGTATCTCTCTGCTGCTTGGGGAACAAAACATGGGTGGCAAAAATGTTGTAAGAGAAAATCTGAAAAGATCTGCTTTCCTTTTGGCTTCTTTACTCACTTGGAGGAGGAGTAATGCTTTCCTTTCAGTTTGAGAGTAAGTGGAAAATTTCTAGGTACAGAGAAGATATTTAAAATCGTAAACTGATATCTTGGACTGGCATTTGTAGTTTAAGACCTCTGTTCATCACAACCATTCAGGATATACTTCAATGTCTAGCTTAGTAAGTATAGAGTGCTTTATGCATTTAATGGATAAGAGCTTCAGCTGAACCCTCTGATTTTAGCTTTAACATTACCCAAGTGGAAACTGTTTCTAGTAAAAAAAATGGTTTATAACCACTTGATATTCTTTCAATTAATTAAATATTTTTTATAATTAATAAAAATATTAATTATATCTAGCATTCTATTATTGCCTATTCAGGTAATGAATTGTTTTATTCCTGGGATAATAAATGCATAAGAGCAGATGGCTTTTTCCACTTGTGACATACTTATATACATATATATATATAAGCATTTCTTAATATGATTCTGTCTGAAAGTTATTTAGCAGTAAAGCTTAATACGATCTCTATTTAAAATGAAATAATTTCAAAAAGACCTTTGCCCATTCCAGTACCGCAGTTTGAGGCCACAGGGCACAGGCACCTGAACCCAAGGTCACAAAGTGACTTTGTAGCTCTGAAGCGAAACACAGACTTTGTTTTTATAAAGGTGAGAGTAACAAGTAGGTGTAAGGTGGCTAACGCAACCCACGATAGTAACAAGAACTTATTGAAATTGTTTGCACAGTTCTCGTTTTAAGAGTGCAAAAGGGATGTCAGCAGTTTGGAAATGATTTAGAAAAGAACTCAAAGAATAATGTAAGGTTGAAAAACCTGTCTCAGCTGTAAAAGACTAAAAAAAGTTAATGTATTTAACTAAACAAAAAGGAGGTTAAGAGGTGAATTGTTTGTAGTCTGCAGCTGCCCACATGAGGAAAGTTTTCTGGTAGTAGAAGGCTCTTTAATCTTACAGATGAAGGGAAAATGAGACCCAGTGGCTGGAATTAGAAGTTAAAAATTCAGAGTCAAAATGAGGTAGACTTCTTCAGCAGTAAAATGTAATTAAACTATATAACAATTTGCTGAAGGTTGTGGTGCACTTTCCGTCATTTAAAGTCTTTAAATGAAGATTAGCTGTCTTTTAAGAAGATATGCTCAAACTGCACCAGAACTGTAGGCTCAGTGAAGGAATTAGTGGTTGAAGCTTTTGAGGCCGATTTGCTGGAAATCAGATTTGGATTATCAAAATGGTTCCCTCTGGATAAAAACATGTGAAACTTCTGAGTTTTATATTCTGTTGTCCTGTCTCATACTTAACATTCTCTTCCTTGGCATTTAATCTCTTTTGAAGTCATTGTCCAATGTGTGTAACCGATTATGTATCTCAGGAATACTGCTTTGCAACCTCATTCTGTTTGAGCAATAGTAAGCAAAATAACATTAAAATTTGTGAGAACTCACAGGTAGTATGATTGTGACTGAAATCATTAGACGCTCCTTAGTGTTAGTTCATTATTTGCACACATATATTGCACTCTGGCAGGCCTTTGTGCAGGGTAATGTTTGACCGCTGCTCACTGAGAAGAAAGCCCTTGGAGATTTTTTTAACCCTGATTACCCAGGGTTACTGAAGCCACTGAACAATCCTGAGTACCACTCAATGAAGCCACTAGAACAACCCTTTTAGAGGCAAACCTTTCCTTTGTCATTGGCTTTAGTGCTACAAGAGCTGGATAGTGGCACTTTTCGTGGTCCACTTACAGTGGACGCAAACATGACTGCCCAGAGGAGTGATTCACCTCTCCAGGTAGGATTGCCATATTTCTGCCTTGAACACATATACATGAGTAGAACAGTACCTATATAATGAGCGTGTTATGCTGGGACGTAAAAGACCCAGTTCTTATGTGCAAAATATGCATAAAATAAAGAGGGATCCATAGTGAAGAGGGCTCTGACATATCTGGGGAGTTTTGTAGCTGTTGTTCATGCTCAGAGAAAGTGATCTTACCATGCTCATTGTTTGCTTTGGCAAATATATTGGATTAACTGCATATCAATAGGTATTCATAATAATTAATCAGTGTCAAACAAGTACAGTAGGTTCAATATATCTCAGACACATCTTAGACAAGTAAATGCTCAAATGTGCAGCAACTGGAGAAACAGCCATATCCCTGCTTCTCCCCTCCTCCTGCCTGCCCCCGACAAAACAAGGGAAACTAGATGAAAGACAAGACTATGCGATCTGTCTGAGGATATTATTTATCATTTATGGGACCCTATTTTATTATATGCTGGAATCTTTTCTTTGTAACTGGTTAAAATAAATCCAGTAGGCCAGGTTGATGCTACAGTGTACAAAAATTATCATGCAGTGCATAATTTCACATGTGCAATAAAGATAATTCTGCAGATGGGTCACTTTCATCAGTTGAACAGGAGCATATTCTGTAGTATAATATTTAAAACAGACTCCTAACAAAGGCTAAATTGAATCCACAAACTTCACTTAACTGATTAAAATTTTCCATTGAACAAAAGCTGTGCTCCTTGTTTGCGATAAACAAGATGGTATTCCAAATGCTTACCTTCCACTAAAATAAGAATATTACATTATAATTCAGAGGGCAGCTTGCACTCATTTTATGGGACTATTTCCAGACGCAATAACTAGCAAACTGCCAACATGCCTTTGAAATAGCTCATATACTTTTTTCCTAAAAGAATATACTGCACAAATGTTATTAACTTGCCTCTATGTTTTATGCTTGCATTACAATGCTGGTCTATCTAAAGCATGTTATGTTAAAAGCAGCACATAACCCAAGTCATATATATATAATATATTCATCTGTTCAGATGATATCTCTTTTTTCTTAATTTAAATCATCATTTTAATTTATTATGTTAACTTAATGTTTACTTATTTTATTTTCTAAATGTGAAGAGTCAAATTATTACGTAAAGATATGATCTTATTAAACATTTGCTGTGCAATTCAGTTATAATACTTCCAGATTCAGTTATTATTACATAATTATATAATATTATAAGAATTCATGTTTGAATGTTCTGCAAACAAGTGACTACAAGAATCTATCCATCAAAAGCTTGGCTACATTCACACTAGAAATTGCACTCCATAAAGTACGTTTGGCTGTAAAACTTCTGCTTCTGTAAAGGTAGTAATGACAGAGCATACAGTGGTGTGGTTACATCCCGCTAGGCCGATAAGCACCACACAGCTGCTTGCTCACTCCCCCTGCAGTGGGCAATGGGAGGATAAAAGTGAGAAAACTTGGGCTGAGATAAAGGCAGTTTAACAGGTAAAGCAAAAGCTGCATGCATAAGCAAAGCAAACCAAGGAATTCATTCCCCACTTCCCATGGGCAGGCAGGTGTTCAGCCATCCCCAGGAAAGCAGGGCTCCATCACGCCTAACAGGGACTTGGGAAGACAAACGCCATCGCTCTGAATGTCCCCCCCACCTCCCTTCTTCTTCCCCCCAGCTTTATATGCTGAGCATGACATCATACAGTATGGAATATCCCTATGGTCAGTTGGGGTCGGCTGTCCCGGCTGTGTCCCCTCATCTACTCACTGGTGAGGTGTGGTGAGAAGCAGAGCAGGTCTTGTGTAAGCACTGCTCAGCAATAATGAAAACATCCCTGTGTTATCAACATTGTTTTGATCAGAAATCAAAAACCATGGCAACTTCTGGGCTGCTAAGAAGAAAATTACATCTATTCCCACCAAAACAATGAGAAAACATAGTTTTGCTTAACTTTACAATCATTAAGTAATTCAATTCAGTAATACAGTTTCTGCAAATACAGTGTGAAGTCAAGATTTTATAAACACTGGCCCTTTGGTGACAAAAAAAATGTTTTACTAAAAAAGTTATTAAGCCATCAATTAATGAAAGCTATATCCTTCAAGCCCATAAATGAAGACTAACACATCTGGCATTCAGTACCTTTTTCACCTGCTTTGAAAGCAGTTTAGCTATAATCTCATATCTGTTAGAAAGTCAGGTTTATCTACTTCATGTATAAATAAATTTCCAGTCCATATTCCAGTATGGCAGCCAAAATCTTGGCATGCTACCTCAGTGGGAGGGGGTATCAAGAAGGCACAGTGCAGATAGACTTGGATTTACTCAGAAACCTTATCTGCATTATTGAAATACACTCCCTTTTCCATTTTGCCACTTCATAGGACAAAACGTGGAACAGAAACAGATTTTGAAAGTTATTTTTACTTTCAGTCAATGCTTACAAGTGAATTGGTTCCCAGGTTTTTCAGGCATGCAGAAATTCATTTCTTCATCACATTGAAATATTAATGTTTCTCAATATGTTTGGAGGATTTTTTGCAAATAAGATACTATTTATTTCATGTGCCGTATGTGCTATTAGCAGTAATGAATATTAATCTTTACTACCTGAGTGTTAGATACCAGAGAAAAAGAACATAAAAATTAATGAGAAACCTCCTTCTCTCTTCCATCCTTTCTTCTTCTTCCCTGCTCTCCCTTCCCAAACTTGATGCGATTCAGTTTCCTAGCTTTGACTATCTGAAAGTTCAGCATCTAGAATTGCTATATTTAAGGGCAAGAGAGGCACATTTCCCAAAGAAACATTACTCCATATTAGACATGAACCTGGAAAGGCTAAGTTCCTCTCAAGGAGTAGATATTTACTTCTGATAACAGAAGAAACCTGGATTTTTTTTAACTGGACACCCAATCTTTAAATGGCTAACATTAGGCACTATAAATAGCACACCTGGAAAATCCTGTAGTCCCTGTACTTGTCCGTAGTGCCCCATGGTGACATAAGCAGAAGAGGAAGGTCACCACCTCTGCACTACTGGAGCATCACATGCCTGCAACCAAATGAAATTCCTCTCAACTAAGTAGATCTCTTCTCGGAGCTGGCAGTGTTTCTTACTTACCCGAGCTATTTCAGATTAGGTCCCGCTAATGTTTATATCTGTGTGATCTTTCCATCGTCTGTTGCTGGCACGCTGTATTGCTTGTTGTCACACCTCAGCATGTACTCTACATCTGACCTCCAGGGTTTTTTGGGCTGTGGTACATTCGTGTTCACTTTTGTCTCCCAAGCGTAGCAAGAGTCTATTTGCTGTTACTCAGATGCCAGTGTGGGTAGCAGTGTATTGTAAGAGTCTGACACAAAATAATACATTAAAATTTTACAAGAAAATATTTCAATCTGCATTTCAGATAAAGAAGGCTGTTCTGTTTTTTAAAATTGTACATTAGACTGGGATTGAAATGATTAGAGGTAGTACTTTTTCAGCTTAGAGGCTTTCTCATTATCTTAGATTTTAAGTATGATAGTGGGATTTCCAGCAGAGAGAAGCAGTTGAGAAAAACATTTTGCTACAGTTAGTTAATTCTTCCCTACATGTGCTATATCCAATGTATCCATTTTAAAACCAAATGAGGCAGTTCTGTCTTCTTTAGAATCTACAGCAAACCCTAGCTGTGCCAATTTTAGAGTGTGCTCATCTCTGTAGGAATATGGTTTCTAATCTTTATTACATACTAAAATTAAAATAATAAAAAATGGAATTTTGCCCAATAGCAGGAAATACACAGGTTGCTGAAGGATTGTTATAGTTCTTCAGCTTGGCTCTTAAAGCTAAGCAATATAGTTTTTAGAAGTAGATAAAGTAACAAAAAACACGCTTATAGAACAGTCTCTGAAGCTAATTTGGAATGGAAAAAGGGTCAAGTCATTAACCTCTGAGTATTTCACTTGCAATGTATCGACACATTGCCAGATGTGATTCTCTCCAGTAGTGGCCGTTTCTGACACTGAAAACAAGGTGAAATTAACAAAAAAGCATCCTAAAACCTAGTTCTGCCTCCTACAAAAGAGAGTCAGGTACAAGAATTTATGTACTGAAAGGTGTAGGGGATCTTCAGGCCTTCTATACAGACAAGTGTAATCTTTGAAATGGCAAGTCCTTGCTACCTCAAGCAGGAATGCCCCAGCTGTATTTGCCAGCAGTTATTTGTTTTAGTTACCAGCCACATCTGTGACTCCACAATGCCCAGAGCTGTCTCTGCCGTATAATGAAGTCAAGTACTTCAGGATCTAAAGAAAGAGTGAAAGTCATCTGAACAAATGAAGGAATCTGCAATGTTGATACTTTCTTCTGATCCATTGATCTGGATGTCCTTTGGAGTAAACACAAGTAGTGTCCAAAATAGATCTGATGAAGTGCATCTTACAAGTGCTTATTCAATTCCATTGACCAAGGGTCAGCTAGTTTCAAGGTTGACTGTGTAAATGTAGACTTTGCAAATATTAAAAAAAACAAAAAACACCAAAAAAAACCAAAAAAACCAAGATTGTGTCATAATTATTCCTTTGCTATGAAAGGAATTGAAATTCCCTGGGTCTTGACAGTGTTTTTCATGAAGGTGTCACAAGCATGATTACCTTAAACTCAGGAGTCACTTTCTTCTCCCTCACATGCAAAATTTTCAAGTAAATGTCTGAGGAATTTTGTTTTTTTCCTCTACCTGAAGTTTTTTTCAAGAATGCAAACCAGTAGTGGTTTAGCCTACATATCAAGGAGGTGAAAAGAGACAAAAGAAGTGATTTGGAAGTGACTAGATTGAACTATGGTCTCTTTTAACTTCTAAATGTTTTACAGTGTCCTTGCTTTTAAAGACAAGTCAGGAGGGGGTGTGTGTGTGTTTGTTTATAAATTTCTTTTTTTTTTTTTAATTAAAAAAAGCAAATATAACTAATATTTGGGTACTGTGAGGGAAAAAAACACAGCACATAGCTAATATCTGAATCCTGCTGGATATTATAAAGTACTTCTGTCCCCAGTGTTTCCTGTTGACCAACTCTCAACAGCTGTGAGATTAGTGTGTTGGGATGTGACTGAGAGCAAAAATACAAATTGTTTCAAGAAAGGAAAAGCATTCACGGAAGAGCTCCTCAACCAAATACAAGAGCTATTTCACAAAGTTTCTAAACTGGTGAGACTTAGAAACTGGAATTATAGGTGAGGAGTAATGCTCTATGCATTATTTATTCTTACTCAAAGTTGGGTCTGATCCAGAGCAGTTCTCACATACAGCATGGGTTTGGGCTGTTTTTTAAAGATCCTTTGAGTGTCTTGGATCAAGAAGCGATGGTGACTGGGCTCCACTGCAGGGCTTGGCTCAAATCTCTGCTGTGGGGATGTGAAAGGGAGATTTCCCACATCTCTATTACAGAGAGCTACAATAGGGCAAGAAATGATGGAGGTTGAAGAAATTGTGAGCTCAGTACTGTTACATGAGATTAACAGAAGGTTTATGCTACAAATTAAAAGTTGGAGATCTCTAAAATAAAATTCTTGATAGACAAGGTTTATTTTGATGTGGCATCATCCAACATTTGGACACCAGCCTGGAAGAGCTCCTGTCACTAGCATTTTTGCAGGCCATTTACTACTGTCACTTTTCCAAATTCATCTGCTTTAGAGCCTGATGCTGCTGGGAAACCTGCTGCTAATAATAGTGATTATTTCTGTTGTCTGTGCTATTGATTCTTACATACAGTGTTTTTTGCTCTAGAACTTGTACCAGTCTTTCCTCCTGTCCTTGTATTTTCTTATTCTTTTGTGGTGTCTTCTCCCAGTGATAGTTTTACTGAGACTGAAAGCAATCTGAAGCAATGAGATGCCACTCACAGTTTAATAATTTCATTCTTTTGTTAAACTTTTTTTTTTTTCAAATGAACTGAAATTTTGAATATGTTCTTCCCTGTTTATTGGAATTAAAAGTGACCTGTTATTTTTCCATTTTCTTCCCCCCTTAGGAGAATGGGAGTTCTCAGGGAAAAATAAAAAAGAAAGAAAAGGATATTTGGTTTCATAGAATTAATTCAGTGAGTTTAGAGCTGTCATCCCTACTCACTCTAATGCTTCAGAGTTCATGTAAATTATGACCTGGATGTTCAAAAGCAACTATTTATGTGCTCTTTATCTATACTGAGGTACTGCTAAGGTAATTTAAAGGAAGGGTAGGGCTGCTTACAGAATGTCTTGACAAGATGCCCTTTAGAAAAACTGATAGCAAGTTAGAAATGCAAATGTGTAGGCGTTCTAACTATCTAGTGCTTTTAAACATCAATTTTTATGATAGTAGATCTGCCCCATCCCATATACATTCAGTACTGCCCTTTCTATCAAATAGCAGAAGCCTAAAAATATCTAGGGAGGCAATGCACAGGGTTTCCTAACTAAAAGTGACGTAATCCTTAGTCATCTTCCGAGAGCGATTGTTATAAACCCGCTCTCATCCCATGCGTTAGACAGTCATACACAAATCAGCAATACAGCCTAATTTAAACCTTCTGAATGCCAAACTGGTCTTGGTCCATATTTAACTCATTCTAATGATAAAAGAAAGCGAGATAACTGTAGTGATAACGAGGATGCAGAAAGCGGTTAGCTCTCAGTTATGCGTGGGAGGATGACGTGTGCTGTGGTTTAGCTGTGTTGCACGGGCAAGGCGGCCCAGCCAGCTCCACCTTGGCCAGTTCCTCTTTGGGGACAGTCTCACCGTGTCTCCAAAGCAGCCTGTGTCATACAGCCTTCCCTAGCTTTGCGGTTACTACAGGCAGTAACAGCGCTGCCCTTTATTTTCCTTTCTCTAGTATGCTTATTCTATCTTTTGATAGGCTAATGTGAATATTTGCTTACTCGGGCTATCTCACTGCTCTGTTTCCTTATGAGATTAAAATAAATGAATAAATAAAGCATCTATGTACACTTTACTTTGATACATCTAATGTTAGCTACAGACGTTTGCCTCCAAAATTGCTGATAATTACTTTTTTTTCCTATTAAAAACAATAATTAAAGAAAGTCAGATGTTTCTCTACATTATGAATTCCTTCTGAAAATATCTTGTACTCATGCACATGGCATGTCTTGGTAGAAATATAAATTTTGTCTCAAATATTTTTTTATTCCCCGAACTGTAGGTTTTAGTATGTCATCTCTAACAGCACTGCAATCCAAAAGAAACCATCACAAAACCTTTGCAGAAGAAAACATTAGTATTAGTATTGTAGATTCATTATTTTATATAGGTGAAAATTAGCTGCTATTCCTCTCTAGCAATACGCAATTTCAGAAGTATAAAATGACATCTTTGTACCAAGAATTGTGTACTCCTTAACTGCAACTTCCTTCAGAACAGAGAAATTTCTTAGCTGAGAATAGTTACCGGTTCGTCTCTGATCCATTTAAACATTGCACTACTGACTCTCAAACTCATCTGTGCAAAAGTATGCTGTAGATTCTCTCCAGAAATTTGGTGTGCCATGGCAATGTCTTGAAAGTATACAATATCCCAAAGGTATATGTTACCCATGTATCTTGAAGTAATTCTAAATAAAAGCCATGCCATTAGGAAAACAAATTAATTTACAAAAAAAAAAAACCAACCCAAAACAACAACAACAACAAAAACAAACAAACAAACAAACAAAAAAACCAGCAAAGATTATAAAGACAGAAGTGTCAGAAAAGAAAGTATTTGGATTATTTCAATATCAAATCTCTGTAAAGCTAAGTGGAGTTATCCCTTGGACTAATATGAAATTGTACATGCATACATACCCTGCATGGTCAGGAACTGGTTCCTCCTGCCAGCTATACATCTTCAGACTACATTAATGAGAAAGATCTTTTGGACAGAAGAGAATGCTAACTCGCATACTTATGCCATTGCTTACGTTTTTATTTAACTTCCAAATCACTTCTTATTCTTGAAAATATTGACAAAGAATTTACTAAGAAGAAGTTTCCTTCCTGGACTGCCGGTTGCTCTTATTCCTCTCCCAGTGCTAATGTCCTTTAGAGAGGATTGCTGCAGACATCTTCTCTCTCTTCTTTAAACAATTAGCAAGTCATTAATGTATGAGAAAAATGTTCCTTCTTACTTAGTAGAGCAATAGTGATATTTCAATTGGAAATTATTTCCATTTGTTGAATGTTATATTTTACAGAAAGATATAAAACAACAGCTATGGTTTTTGCAAACTTCAACAAAAACAGGAGATCAATACTTAATTTCATTACTGGCTCATAATTGAGACCAGATGTGATTGCAGATTAGCGTCTCCGAAGTGATGGCTACATTATAACACTTTTTTTTTCCAAGTACAGAATAAGAACTGGTCTAAAACATAAAATAAAAGGAAAGGGAGAGAAATAAATAAAGAGTTCTTCTCTGTTTCCAAGCTTTAACATGTTCAGGTTATAGATAAACCAATTTGTCACTGGCTACATTACAGTAGTAAATTTTAAATTGCAAATTCTTAACATGAGGATGAATTGTTTCTGAACATTTTCGCCAAAGCACAAACAAAATAAACAAAAAGCTTTGCATTGATACCATTTAAGTCAACTTGAATGTTGCCAAGAAAAATGCTGTTTGTTTTTTCAGTTTTACTAACCTTCCCTGTTTCTCCATTCCTAATAGAATCTGAGACTGAGGACTGCAATAGCTGTTTTTTTTCTCCTTCATGCTGTTATTTAAGATGCAAATGTCATTGTATAACTGCCACTATTTGGTGACCTTTCGCTCTGTCACTTTTATATCGATTTGTTTTTTCCTCCTGGCATGTGAAGATCCTCTTGCAATGTCTCTTGCTCTCTTGCCCTGTGAAGTGCCACCAGCCAAAACGATGGGAATGCTCTTCATGCTCTCAAAGAATGTGCACGGATATTGATATCCTATTTTAAACTGGATATAATTGTTCACAGCTGCAGTTCCTCCAGCATCTGTATGGATTCCTTTCACAAGATACCATATGACTTTTTCCTGAAGTAAATTACTTTAGGTTTAAGAAAGCTTAATTCATTTTATAAAGGAGAATGCACTATAGCTACTACTGGAATACACCATGTCACCTGGCAAGCTGATAACTGATGTTTCCATAACTTCCTGATCATAGTATAATTATAAGAATTAGAGAATTTAAAAATAATAATTAGCTCCTGTAATCCACCATTCTTGCCACAGATTTTTTCCTACAGAGAAAAATCATCTTCTCTGTTGATCTGACATCTGATATACTTTTAAATCACTACAATTTCCATCCTTTCCCCATGGAAGAATATTACACATTCCAGAAGAAATATTAATCAGCTTTTTCTCTCAAAACTTCATAGATCAGTTCACATGTAGGCTTTTAAACTACTGGCTTTTCTCAAGTGCCCTTGTGTCTCCTATGTACCAATTTTACCTTTATTCAGTTTCCATTAGAGATAGTTTATCTGTAGCTAATGTTCTGTTCCAGTAAAACTTTGATAGCCTCCATACAATTATACTGTGTTTTGTGCTCAAATAGAAGCTGAAAAATGGGGAGTGAATTCAGTAATCTGAAAGGAGATTGGAAAGGACTTCAACTCATAAATTAACCTTTGATTTCTTGTTAAAATACAACTTGCCATCAAGAGTCCCATTTATCTGCTTTGTTTTTTTTGTCTCAAATATAAGTATAAATATTTGTCTCTGAATGGTTTAGTAATACTGACAGCTGAAAGATAAATACAACATATGCAATCCTAATGTTTTCCTTCCAGTGTGGGGAATTCTGAGATTTAAGAAGCTGAAAATCACTTTCATACTGGAACTTATAAACTGAAACCAGAAGTTTGGAGGCAGTGAGTATCTCTACCTTGACAAACAACTTGGTGCAATATCAGCAGTCCAACAGACTGATCTGGTTTGTGTGGAGGCCTGAATTTTGACAATGTTTACATTTTGGAGTTTTACTTCAGAATAGATTTAGACCAGTCCCTGTGACTGCACACCCCCTCCATGTATACGTCTCAAAGCCGCCCAAAGGAGCAGATTTGGTGCACACGTGGGGTTCTTTTTAGAAGGAGTTTAGTACACATCAAGACTCCTCTGAAAACTTTTCTATACATGGTAAATATAACAGAGTAGAGGATTATGTGCAGAACTGCACTGCAACTCTGAAGAGCTTGATAAAAGCTGTAGAAAGAATCTTTTTAATGGGCTATAGATTCATGGTTTATTGATAGGGTCTTCCTTTTATGAATTCACTCTACAGAAATAGCAGAGAAAGAGCTAAACCAGAACGTTTCCAGTTCAAATGCTAAGGGAAGAAGAGACGTTCACAAGCTTAAACAGAGAGCAGGGTCAAGCAAGTACATACATGCCCTGACATGTTCTGTGATATCTTCTTAATCTCAGAACAAGCATGGTTTCTGCTGCAGTTTTGACCTCTGTACCTCCTATTGACCCCCAGTGGAGCCTCAGTACTGGGGTAGAGTGAACTTTGGCCTGACCTGACCTAGTATGAGCAGTCTCAGCCCTTGTCAATCGTGGTAAGCTTTAAAGCAGCTATTTTAAAAATTATTGTATGTGGAGAGTGCCAGTTACCACTGAAATACTCACTAGTATTGTGTCTTTGTAGATTTGGAACTTCATCAGAAGTGCCAAAGTTTGCCAGAGTATGGGCTGTATATAATTTGTGTCCTGAGCTCTGTGCTGACTACGTAGTCCTTTACAGTGGTACTGTTTACATAGTGCTTACATTGTGACTAAAATTCCATAAGTGACTGATGTCTTTTCCAACCTATTCTAGTTCATGTATCTCAGAAACAAAACAAAACAAAAATCCCAAACCACCAGTCTAGTTTATTGTTAATAACATTTTCCTTGAAGAGATAGGTGGTGGCAAGTTTTGAAGTTTCCACTAAATGAAGGTTTAAGCAACACTATTTTTAAAACTAGCCAAGCATTACTGCAATATAAACAGAAGAACCAGCTTAAAATTCTGACTCTTGACTAAGGGGAAATTGTGGATGGTGAATGGACCTATAGGGTAGATAATGAAGAATTAAATCACCTTTATGCAATTTGAGACAGCCTAGGGTATCCCAACCATTCTGCAACTCAAGGACACAGGTCTCCCAAACCTCTTAACGTCACACGCACCCATTGCACAAAGTGTCTTGTATAAATGCAACTGAAATGTCATTCGATGCAAATGCGTTAGTACCTGAACTGAACAGTAGACGGTGTCTCCTGCCACGATGGAATGATCAAATGCTGAAAAGAGCAAAGTATTAATTGTTGTGTACAGATACTTTTCATCAATGTAAGAAACCCAGATCCTTCTATATTCAAGTTAACACTGCTCTGCATGTGTTAAATTGCGCTAAAGTCAAAGTTAAATGTGCTGAAGTCAAGTGCTGATTGTGAAGTAGAAATATGAGTAAAACATGAATATGAAAATGAGAAAACTGTCCCTTAAGTGACACGCAACAATAAAAAGACTGTTTCAATAATCACTTATGTTAGGATGTATCTTAGCCTAAATATTACCTTAAATATTTTACATGTAATAGTTAAAGTAAATGAAATGCACCCAAAAAAGCACTAAATATTTCTGTTTGGGAAACTTTATTTGTATGCACTTAAAGTCCCTATCACTTGACTAGAGTTGCTCTGTAGTATGCCATTCAGTAAAGCATATCCTCCTTAAACTTGTTCAAATGGAGTGTGCAACTGTATCAAAAACAAAACAAACCCCCCACCCCCCACCCTCTTTTATCAGACAGCTTCATAAGGATGGCACCATTATGAAAACTTTGGGGTGATCCATGTGCAGAAAAAGGGGGAAGGCAGATTGAGAACATGACTCTTGTGTCATGCATGGTTAACATAGTCACGTGCAGAAATAATTAAACTCCCCCAATGTCCACATGGCTGTAAGCGGAATGTAGGAAATAACAGGATTCACATGAAATTTTGTGCTCAATCCCTTGTTCTACAGAACAGATTTTTATCTCAGGGCAATGTCACTCTGGTCTTTACTGATACAGCCATAGAGAATGCATATGGAGAACTGGGTCCTTAAAATCTCAATTGGAAAACAAAAGCCACTTTGGCCTAGATCTGTAGCACGTCACTCTAATTCCTCTTAATTTATCCCAATTAGAAACAGGTTTTGCATTTTGGGATTTGTTTGCATAGAAACCTTTGTGACAGGTCTTGGATTGGAACAGCAGACCCAAAGGTCTGAAATCTGAAATGCGGACAATAAAATGGATCATCTGAAGACTTAGTAAAATTGAGGAAGAGGGATCTGAAGCAAATAGACTGAGCTAAATCCATAAGAAGCATTCTCACTTGTGTTGCTGGGGAACACTGCTAAAGCTGCCCTTGGAGCAGTAGGACATAAGAGCAGAAGAAAAAGCTCAAATAAATGCTACAAAAAGCTTCTTCTATCTAGATTGTCACAATGAGATCTGAGTAAGAGAAGACAAAAAAGTAAGGCCCTTGGGAGAACTGTGATTACAATGATTTCAGATGTAATTGAAAGAGTTCAAATAACAAGTGCTTTGAGAAAAATTGGTAATTTCAGTTAGCATAATATTCAACTTTTCTGTGTTTTGTTCAGGTAATGAAGAAGGGGGGTGGGCAAAGAAAGATAAAGAAAGAAAGGAAAGAAAGCAAAAAAAGAAATACCTTGGTTTTTTTGATGTCACCTTCCTTTTGAAAACGTATCTTGAAAGTACCTCTATTAAAAATCTGGGAGTTTCCGGGTATCTTCATAAGCAAAATGTCCAAATGCTTCTTCTGAAAAGCAGGTTTGGAGTTAGTTTTACAAGGACACAGGATATGTGCCTTTATTAGATTGAACATGAATTAGCTATTACTATTATTTTTTCTGTCACTAATTAAGCTGTGATAAACATGCAACGCTTCTAAATAAGTTGTTTGAAATGCTCCAGATTGCAATTTCTTCCATAAGTTTCTTGGGACTATCCTGGGCATGAACTCAGTTTGTCTTCCTGGGAAAACTAAACAATTTACTCCACATTCAGTTTGTTTAGTTAAAAGCTGGGACACCAGAAGGACACACGTGTATTGTATTTCTCTGCTTTTTGTGACAAAATAACTGAGATATAACAGGTTCAGAAATTAATATTCTGCTCAAGTTCTGATGCTGTGCCCGGTACATCATTCACTGAGTACTTACGCAGCTTGATAATTTTTGCTCAGCATCTCCTCATAAATTGTAAAATCCCTTATAATAATTCTTCAGATTCTTTCATTATTTATATTGAATTTACAGACTAAGATACCTACCTTTGTGTGTCTAGAAGTGAGCCAGGCTCCTACATTCCTGCTGTAGTGAATACAGGTATAGTCAACACAGTGGGCTCCAGAGAATTATTCATCTCATTCTGAATTAGACACTAGTGTGAAATAGTTATATCTTTTGCCTTTTTCCTGACTTAGAAAAACAGTTTTAGGTGATCATTTGCTCCATCTATGAAAGGTAAATGTGTCGTGGGAGGATACTTATTCTGCACTGCCGTTTTGGGGGCTCACTAGAAGCTTACCCATACCAACACATTTCAAGCTAAGCATTTGTAGTCACTTTTCTTTCAATACAACTTTCAGGGTCATCCAGTGAGTCCTTTTTTACTTATGGCCAGGTGTAAAGAAGACTAAATAATCATTTTTTGTGACTGAAGTGTTTGAGGAAATCTTAAAAATTTACTTAGATATGGAGTCATTCCTAGTGGGTATGCTAGTAAGTCTAAAATTCAGATGAGGATATATATGTACATACACTCCAATATTGCCTTTGAGAGAGACCCATGATACCCAAAATACAAATAAATCCTTACTGCACTATCTGAGGGATGAGGGATGATGAACACTCTATCTCTATGGTTTCTTTACATTCCAAAAACATGCAGTTTATCCACATTTGGGGGGGGAAGGAAAAAAAAGAAAAAAAAAGAAAAAAAAAAAGGAACTTAAAGACTGAAGTACATTAAGTCATTCCCTGTTAGCAGACAAATTGTACCCAGGACAGAGAGGTTGTGTACTGTCTCCTCTTTCTCGAGGACAGATGAAGTTACAGCTTTCCTGCTCTTCTATGTTTTGATCTTTATGAAAGAAACATAGATGTAAGGGTTATATTCCAATTACTTTAGCATGTTCATGTCTTGATTTGGCTATTCCTCATCTCAGGCTTACCTGACAGAAAGATTACCAAGCAAGATATCTGTCTGAGCATCACTATGACAGTCTATTAGTGAAAGAAGCTGTATTTCATTGGTGCTTATCATTACATTAATAATGATCTGAGTTAATGAAATGCAAAAATCAACGAGTTAACAGGAATTTCATCCACAGAAAAGTAATTTAACAGCAATGAAAATGTATGCCTAACATGAAACATAAAAGACGACCTTTCCTTTGCTTCTTGATTGGTGGAATTGTGTCTATAACTTATGCAGAGACTTTAGTGATTGTGTTTCTTGGAGAAAACTAGTTTGCATGGTTGAAGAACATTATTCTAATAAGGTTATTTACCTCTTAATTAAAAAGGAAAATAATTAAAAGCAGGTTTAATATTCTGTGTCTCCAGAGTAACATATTCAAGAGAATTACTGTAAACTACTAGACTCTCCTTTCTCTTGCATTACACCATTATTCATAGATTTAAATTTAGGGGGATGGGTCCCTTTTTTGTCACTTGTACTTCACATGTAGTTAGTTTTCAACAGTGTTATTTTTGTTTTCTATCTGATAATGATAAACACCTTAGTTATTATTTTGAAATGTGTTTTCTTCTTATGTTTACATATAGATCTCAAAATATATGTCTGAGTGCATGTATTAATGTAGAATTCAGCTTCATAAAGCACTGGGCTATTGATTCATTGATATCTGCAGCTAGCTCTCCTTTACAGGTAAAGTCGTCTAAAAGTGCTAAGTGCAACATCTCATGTGCCTTTACTACACAGTTCTTTGTTATGGAAATAAATCAAAGGTATTCCCAAATTATACTTGTGATAATATCTTTTGTTCATCTGACCTTCCATTTATGGCAAAATTTTATAATCTATGAAAAAAAGGTAATGAATTAAAATCTTTTATTGAACTATTTCTTCTTTGAGGTAAGCAAGTTCATATCTCTTATATTCTCGTCTAAAGGGAATTTACAGAGTTTTGTGTGCTGTTCTATATACTTCCTTCTGTATGAACTTTAACTTGGTTAAAAATGTACTTTTAATTAGGTACCCCAGTGACAAACATTCGATTTAAATACACTGTACATGGAAGATATATACTTTTATTTTATTTATGTCTCTGTATATGCAACGCCATCCATACCAAAAATGGTGCAATGCGTAAGCATAGCCATTTTTGCAGACCCATTTGTTTTCATAAAATCATAGAATACTTTGGGTTGGAAGGGACCTTTAAAGGTCACCTAGTCCAACCCCCCTGTAATGAGCTGAGACATCTTCCACTAGATCAGGTTGCTCAGAGCCCTGTCCAGCCTGACTTTGACTGTTTCCAGGGATGGGGCACCTATCGCCTCTCTGGGCAGCCTGTTCCAGTGTTTCACCATCCTCATTATAAAAAATTTCTTCCTTATATCTTGGGAACTTGTTCTTGGCTGTCCTAATACCTGGTTTAATCAAACTATTGATTTTCTCTCTGTGGAGGAACCCTAAGATGTTACAGGATTATCACAGTAATTCCTTTACACCGCATTCAGCTACTGCCACAGAACAGGCAGAACAACGTTTTGGTTTTTTTCCTGTCCTTTTCTGAACAGATATTTTTTGATCTGTTTTATTTAGCAAACTGGAGGAGAAGATGGCAGAGGCATCACAGCCTTGAACCTTGACCAAGTGCATTATAACAGCTCCTCAGCTGTGATTTGGTTATAATAAAAGGTATAGAAATATGCACATAATAGGGAAAAAAATGACCCAAATGGACGCCTTTTTAAACTCACATACACTTATTTAAGTTAAAATGGATTTAACAGAAGTAAACAGCATATACTCAAATGTAGCCAACGTAAATGGAAGCAGAAATAACCCCAATTTTCTACTGTTAAGTGTCGGCAGTTCACCTTCATACATTATGATGCCCATGGAGTTTTTGAGATATACAAGTTTAAATTTAAATACCCCCAGATATGTACCTTTCTTCTTTTATAAAACCTGTCCAAAGATAAGGTCTTTCAACTACATTTTCAGGAGGAGAATTTATTTCCTGACTGAATCAGTACTGTAGTAAAATAGAAACAATAGCTAAAATTTTATTTAATGAGGTGAACACTAAAATATCCAGAAGCTTCAATAAAATTTTTTCTTTCTTTCTTTCTTTCTTTCTTTCTTTCTTTCTTTCTTTCTTTCTTTCTTTCTTAAACAAATGAGATATTGCCCATACTCATTGTTTAAAACCCCTCATTTGTTATGAAAAGAAAATGCCTGTTTTTTATGAGAATTCACAAAATTCTGTGGAGTCCTAACACTAGTTAGAGATGCTCAAAATGCTTTTTTTTCTTTGAATGCTAAGCAAATGAAGAACTTAAATTAAGGTTCATTATGAAAAATCTAAGGGAACATGATACTTGAACATACATTTTAAAGGGATGTTACATGTTCCAGCGTCTGACACAGCTTAGTTATCATCACTTTGGATGTTCTGCCTCGTTATTGTTTGCTCCAGAAGTACACTCATGGGTTTCATTACTGGGGCAATTAATAGCACTGACAATAAATTACTTGACAAATACTGATAAAATGGAAAAAATTTTGAGTCAATGTGCACTGCAACTAATACCCAGAACTAAAAAACAGTAACAGAACTGGAAATACCCTTCCTCATATTCTGTTCTGTCATCTTCATTGTCTTGTGGTGATAAAGAGCCACGTTTTCAGAATAATTTAAGTCATTTTATATGCGGGCCGAAGCTAAATTCTCAGTGCACTGTTTCATTGCATAATACATTGATATAAAAAAAAAAATAAAATGCTGACAAATTGATTGAATTCAGTTTTCCATAAATATCTTTTTCTTATCCTTAAAAAAAAAAAAAAAAAAGATTCATCTCATGTTGCATTACAAGCACATCAGAAATACTGTTTTTAACTGCAGAATGTGACAAGGTTAAAGTCTAACTTTTGACATGTTCATCATTAACATTTTGACATTCTCTTAGCCTGTCTGTATGGAGAAAGATGAATTCATTAGAGATAGGTAAATAAAAAAAAGTTATTTTCTCACTAATTTAATATAATGACACACTTTCATGATGAATTTTCTAAATCATTTCCAGCTTATACTTTTCTCTCTATGAGTTCAATTATCTTTGTCATAAATAAGATCTTTTTTCATAGACAACCTTTAGCTATTTTTCATGGCCTAATTTAACTATAGAGCTGTTAACATCACATTTTAAAGATGATGATAGATTGCCTTTTAACCTATTAGAAATTTTCAGATTAGATATTATAATATTCATAGATATAACCTTACCAATTATGAAGAAAAATTCTGAAAACACAAATACGACTTTAACCTTGAAACCTGACTGGTGTTCAGATACAGCAGAAGCTGTCATCTCATACCAGTGCTTTGTCACGGCAACTTCTGTGATTTCTTGAATTGACTGAGATGACACCTGAAGGCCAGATTCTTCTGACACTTTGGTTTTATGCTTTTATTGAAGCTGATTTTACTGCCAGGTACCTCAGCTGTTGCAGATACTTTTTTTTCCTTCTATGTACTCTTACACTAAAATGATGCCTCTCATTCGTTTTTAAAAGGGGATGGAATTTGGTTGCTTTATTACCTTTCTGTTGTGCTTTACTAATTTTGCTCTCAAAAATTAGAAAGTTTGTTTTAACAAAATAAATAATAGCATGCTCACATAGTTTACTGGCTTTTTTTGAGTACTGGAATAATCAATAATATTCACTGTAGGGGTAAACGAGACATTTCTGAGGTGGAAAAGATTCTCTGAATTTAAGCTATAGTGCTTATTTAGTGCTTATATAGTGCTATTACATGTAATACTTTCACAGAGAAGTCTTCTATAGACATCAGCAGAGCTAAAAGAGCCAGCTTTCCTGATCAAAATGGTTTCAATTAGCTAAGGTTTCCAAGACATAAACTGTTGACTGGAATATAACTATCCACACCACTGACAGGAAGTACACCAGTTTTAACAGAGAAGTCTTTTACTGGGTAATGTCAATAAATGGCTGTCTTCCTTTCACCTGTCAACCATCTACTCAGAGTACAGGAGAGAAAGTTTTAAAAAATAATAAAAAGGGAAAGGAGCAACTTTTTAGCTATATTTGTGAAGATTTACATTGAGCTAAGGCTTTTGTTAGTTAAAATTATATTTTATTATTTATCAAGGAGAGCAGGGTAATTTCACGTAATTTTAACCCATGTGACATGATCACTGGGTCAATGTCCATCCTACTTGCCTCATTATATTGACTTTCATTGTGGCACTTGCTTCACTGTTTAGGGACAGAAGTCTTCTCTGTCTAATAAACCTCTTTCCCCGATACCTTTTTCCTTTGTGGCAAATGCCACCATAGTAGCAATACAAGGCTGCGAGTATCTGGGATGTAAAGATGGATGGCAGTTACCTGAGTCTCTCTCAGAAAACAGGAGCACAAAGCAGCAGCAGTGGCGTCACCTCCTGCAGATAAGAGCTACAGCTCTCCCAGAGCTTCCCTAATCCAGTCTTAGAGAATTAGCAAATAGAAAAATGAGATACCAGGCCACCAAACAGAGTTTAGCTTCCTTGATGTCATCTTTGCTGAATAGCAGGACTTGTGAGGGCAGTGGCTGTGTCCCCCTGACCCCATGGCAAAGGAACTCAACACCGGCCAAAAGAGCCTTTTGTGGCCAACAGTACTGCTAGCAGGCTGCCAACCATGTATCTTCTGTGTCTGAGGAATATCATTACAGCAACGGACAATATTATATGCGATTAAAGGTCTAAGTTAAACCCATTAAGGTAATTAGGGCTAGAGTTCAAGATGACTGACTGCAGTATGTGCTTTATTCAAAATTCTTGGAAGAAATGTAATACTGCAATGTAAATGTGTCTTCCAGTGAAGTACAGACCCACTGGTGGTATGTTTTAAATTTGTTTTTAAACTACAAACATACTCAGACACTTAGAATATGTGATTTCTTCCTGTCTAGCATCTCTGGGAGCCACTGGTTCCACAATACTGCATTGCTGAAATCCGTGTATGTTTATGAGCTGAGCATGGCTGGATTTGATTCCCCGAAATTATCCACCCCCACTGCCTGCCACTCTGTCCCATTTTAATGTGTTTTAAGTGCCATTGCCAAAGAAATCTTCCTTTCCTATTTCTTGCTCTGATCATGTCACTCTTCTTTCTTGACTTTATTGACTCTTATTTTCTCCTTTGTATCATGTTAAAGCTATTGATTCTTGATGACAAGAATCTTCCTTTGCAATCCTTCTCAATCCTTTGCATTCTCACTGATTATTTCTAGTTTCTTTTCATCTGCACGTTCCCTGCTCCTTCTTCCCCCTTGTTTTTTTTTCTTCTTCTTCTTCTCTTGACTTAACTTCCTATCACCCTTTCAACCTCCAGCTCAGTTCCTCTTCCAGCTGTTCCTTCCCAGTATTCAGCTTCTACCCCAAGCTTCCTTCAGCCAGTCATTTCTTGTTACCACGAATAACCATACTATCCAGTATTGCCTAGTGTCTGGAGTTGACTGTCACTGCAAGCTCTTTAAGAAAATGCCATGCAATATCTTTGTAAAATAAACACCAAGCACACAAGAAAAATTGCGTGTAAACAGCCAGGTCCTCTGTGAATAACAGCAGGCTCAAGGCTCATCAGGTAAACAAGAGAAACAAATTGCAGTCATTCTCCATTATGCTTCTATGGCATGTTTTCATATTGATTACCCTCCCAGAATTCACATCTGAAAATTTTTAATATGGCTTTTTAACAGACCACACCATCTGGCACCAAAAGCAGGGAAAGCCAGTTTGTAGCCTTTAAATCCCCATAGAACAACTTGAGTAAAAAGGGAGGAATGTCTTTATTTAAGCAGCTGTACATGTAGCCTAAATACCAAAAGCACACATATATATGGACACACAGAAATCACTAGGCATTTATCTTGCCCTGACCAAGCTATGACTTTAAAGGGAACTGCAGAGTGCTCAGCACTTTAGAAAATCAATGCTCTAAACAGTCTGTAGCTAGGATTTAGGAACCATCTTTAAGGCACCATTTTTATGTTCTTAACTAACAGGCTTAAAGTAGACCTTTAATGGAAAGTTGCACCTATTTTTCTCAGCTCAACAGCCTGAAAGCTGACAAGGTGAGACATTCTTGTATCCCTGAATAAATTGCAACGTGTTTATTCTTGGGGAGCTTTGGTTGCAACTTGTCAATTCAATGCTCTCCTGAAGAGTGGTGTCATTTGTGAGGAGTGCCATATGAGGATGAAAAGTAAGGATTTTTGTGGCCTGCTTAAATATATATTTAAGAAACAGAAAAAAAAATTAAAACCCCCTATATCTTTAAGAATAGTCTTTTATGTTCATTTCAGCAATTACTGAAATATAATCGAAATGTGTTTACAGATTCCTACATTGAACTCTCACACCACCACTGTCACAAAGCACATAGCTTTCAACAATGGGTCATTTCTAGCATTCAAGAATGGGAGATTGCTTGAAATGAAATATTGCTGTGAATTCACAAAGATGTATTTGTTGCCTTTAATATGCTTTTAGGTGGCATTTTCCTTGTTGGTATTGTACTGTGTCTTGCTTATTTTGCTTTGTGGTATTACAGGAAATGGAAGCAGAGCTTTTTCTGAAGCTTTATTTTAAAAGTATAGAGAGTTTGCACTAAAAATTCAGCTGATGTGCAGGGTTTTTTGAGTACCTATGCATTATACATTTGGAATTTGCAGAACATTTTTTTTTTTTTCTTAATGCAAAATCTTTGATAATATCGTTACTGTTTCAAGTGGAGACCTAAAGATGGAGGAAAAGGAGAGGTAAATGGGCTCTAGATCTGCTCTCAACGTAGCAGAAGTCTTTTTCCTCAGATTCAGTCAGCTCAGGGTAGTGCCTATCCAATTTGACTGACATGCATTTAAAAAAAAACATTATATTGCTAAAGGGAATGAGAATTTATTCTACAAATGTGGATGTTCTTCCCTTTTGGTCACAATAGCTATGAGTCCATCCTCCTGCTTTTCAAATAAAATCAAATAATTTCAGCTGGCTAAGAATTCTCTCATTTATTCTCTTAAAATATCAGTCCAGCTGAGGACTTTTCATATCACTGAAACAAAGATACCTGTCCCACCTAAACTTTATAAACATGAAATGCTTTCTACTTCTTCCTGCTGCCCAATTTTAATCCCAGCTGCTTTTTTCTTTTTAAATGACAATGTCGTTTCACTGCCCATGGGATATGAAAGGAAGCCCTTGAGCATGATGAAGGAAATATCAGAAACCTTCACTGTATCCTTCTAGCAGTTCCTGGATACATGGATGAGTTCAGAAAAATAAGTCTCAAATAGAGAATTGATGTGATTTCTCAAACAGAAAAGATGTTTGTTTGTTGTCCACGCTGCAAACTGAAGGGAATCTAAAAAACAAAAATGGTTACAGATGACGTATAAAAAGTTCTTGACTGATCAAGGAGTGATGTCTACAATGAACCAACCAGCCTTTCTCAGTTTTGCTGGCTTACTTAAAAGGAAATAATAAGGACTGAAAAGTAAGAACAACTGTCAGGAAGTTCTTCAATTCCTTCACCAAAACAAAGGGCAGTTGAAATACTCACTTGGAGAAGGTAAATAATATTTTCCAAAGGCCAAAATCTTAGCTCCAAAACCTAATTTTCCCAGAATTTAGACTTTTTCAGCTCCAGGATCTCTGTTCACAGTTGTTTCTGTTTTGAAACTTTGCTACGAAAGATTTATCACAGAACCGTAAGAATAGAAGATTGGGGCATTTGCTCATAGGGAAATATTATGCATCCTGTACAATGTAGGGCCAAATGTCCTGTTCACAGTGCATGTGATCACAAAAAAAAAAAAATTGCAGGCTTTTAATTAGAAACTTACACTCACAGAAACAATGCTTGTGTATCTACTTTAACATCACTCTGCTGCAAAATGTTAAAAGTCATTGCAAAATTGATCTGTCTTCAGCTTTGTACAGAGAAAAACAAATTAACTGTAAATCAGCTAAAAATTTGCCAAGTTTATTATTTGCCTGTTAGCCCTCCATCTTCCATTCTTCTTTTTAGAGAACATTGTCATAATTACTAGGTCAGTGAGAGCTGTATGGATATTTGTTTTGGTTAATTATTTGTATTAATCAATCTGATTACAGTGGTATATATTTTGATTTGAAAAATAATCTGCAGCTTGACTGAATGAGGAGATTTTTCAGTCCACTGTGGCACCAATCAGTGAAAACATTAAGATTATAATATGAAGATTAAAGAGTGTAAATAATATTAAAAAACAATTCAAAGTGTCTTAAGCACTGCAGAGATAAACATTACTAAGGCTTTTTTTTTTTTTTTAGTTATTAGAATCCAAAGTGGAAAACATAGTCCTATAAACTGCCCACCTGAGGAAAACGCGACACTTGCAATAAGCTTCGTAGCAGCAGAGAGCCACCTCGGGTACCTCATATGAATGCTGAAGAGCAGGACTTAACTTAAATGTCACTCTCCTCAGAGGCTTTGGTACTTAACTCAGGACTGCAGAGAAGCATTCTTATCAGATTAGGATTCATGCATCTAAACTCTGTCACAGAGTTTGAAACTGAAGCTGTTCTCTTAAAAAAAAATGGAGCATAGGACCTGTCCTTTCTTTTGAAACAGGCTGGTGGGACCATTTCTGTGTTACCTCTGCTGTTGCACGCTGGAAGGAGTAGGGCTGGACTCCAGGCATCCTTAGAGTGGGAGGACACAAATTTGCCTTTGTCTCCAAAAGATTGCCGGATCTTAGCTGCAAGCTCCTGGAACTATGTGCCCCTTTCAAGCAATAATGCAATATTCATTGGGCCAGAAAGAGGGCAAACGAAAGAGCATGATTCTCTGGCCTGCCATGAGGGCACTGACCTCAAAGGGAGAAATCCTGATTAGTAGCTGTGGCTCCCAAGACTACTGAACATATTTCATGTACTGTCCAGTTATTGCAAGTTATAGGAAGATGATGAGAGAAAGGGGGGATGCTACATTCCAAGGACAACAGAAAGTGGGGAAAACGTCAGTGGAACAGAGGAACAATGGGACACCTAATAGCAGAAGGTTGTTATGGGGCACAGACTAAAGCTGACTCAGTGAGTCATAGTTCAGAAATGGGACGTAGTGGTGGGAAACATCCATTAGAAAGAATTTTAAAAAATCCAAAGTCAAGGGAGGACAAGAAAAAAAAAAGAGAGAAAACCCCCCAACAAAACAGTCAAAAAGTTCAGACATGTTGCTTGCGCTGCTCCCACTTACCATTCGGGCAAATAGCCTTGGCTGGAAGGAAAGGCATTTCTCTGAGCAAATCTGCACCATGTGTTACAACATCTGCATGAACAGACCGAGACTAGCCCAAGAACTGGTGGTAGCATTAGCAACTGCACCGAGGGTAGAAGACTTCATATACAAATCACTAGCATGCCTGTAACACATTTAGGACAAGAGCTGCCATCCCTGTACAGCTGTGTCATACAGATAAATCCTCTTGTTTGGAAGTCACAGTATATTCCTGCATTGCATGGTGCGGGCATACCTGTTACTTTGGGAGCAGGGGAAAACTTCCTTCAGACAGTCTGTCCTACTCAGGTCATGCTACAGAATGGTCTAAAATATGTTAATCTTGGCTTCTAATAAGGATCTTTTATTAGGTCTCATTGGTAAATATTGTGAGAAATGGAAATATATTCAGTTTCCATGACAGATCAAAACCAGTAATGAAGTGATAAAGATTTTTCAGAAAAAGTATCTTCCAAGCAAGGGAAGTCTCAGATAGAGAAAGAAGAAAGAGTATTTCATTTAAGGGTGGCCTCAACACAACCATATGTTTATCAGGGAACAAGTTGAAAGAGACTAACTATATCAAACAGGTAAAGCAGCTTTGTTTGAAGCATAAACGGGATTTCTGACCCTCTATAAATTAATTAAAGTCCAAGGAGAATGAGCCATAAAAAAAAAAAAAAATACTCTTTTTTTAATTCTTAAATGATATGCATATCTGCTCACACAAATGGTTTGATGGACCGATTTTGTCAAGGCTTCCAATCTCTGACACAGGGTGAACATTCTTCCTTCAAAAGGAGCTTGTGCCCTCGCCCGTCTGCTGTTCACAGCACCAGTTCTGCAGTGGGTAGAGGCTGATGGTCATAAGCAAATTTCCATTTCTCTAATAAGCAAATTTCATAAATAAGAATCTGTGAAGTAATTCACTTATTCACTTATCTGTCTGCTTCCCTTCTAAAATATTTATCGCCTGAATGAGGTGTCGGGGAGAGCTGCATATCAAAGTTATGGGGCATTTCAGGTCTCATAACATCTTGCTGCCTTTGATGGCTCACTAGCTGCCTCTGCAGGGAAAGATCCGAGCTGAAAAAATAATACAGAAAAGTCACTGACTCACTCCACCTCAATTAATAATTAATGACGATGGTATATTATCGTGCCAACAGCACATTCAAATGAGGTGGGCTCAGATAAGAAAAATGTAGCCTTCTGTGAGCCATGCAGGAACTGAGTTAGGTCAGAAATACATGCAGCAGGTGAGGGTTTGCCGTCCAGAAAACAGGAGGCAAAGAAAAGCTATGTTAGGTCTAAGCCTTGCGAAACAATCCCTTACCTGTGATTTGAAATTCCCATGATTTCAAAATGGGAAGATGCTGGATCTGATTGCCACTTAATGTCTTGTGACTTCGGACCTTGTAGGGTAGGGAATGTGTCTGTCCCTGTGCTCATGCACTGCTGACAGAAATGTGGCAGTCATGGTGCCTAGCTACCACGGTAAAAATAATAATGATAAAATTGATGTTATCATGTTTTCTATTGTTATGGTGGGAAAATAAGAATTGGTGGGTGTTTGGGTTTTTTGTTTGTTTGGTTGTTTTTTTTTGGGGGGGTGTGGGTTTTTTGTTTGTTTGTTTGTTTGTTTTTTTTAATATATATATAGAAACAGCTGCATTCCTGTCTGGCACATTTTATGACTAAGAAAAAAACCCCACCCCACAGATTTAGACTTTTGACCAAACATTGGAAAATACCTGAGGCAGATCAAAATCCTCACAGTTAGGTATTCCTCATTTGGTTAACGTGAACTATCCAATTCTAGCTCAGCCTAACAGATGACATTGTTGCATCTTCACATAAAAATGGATGACAAGATTTCCCAGCTTGCTGTGTCTGCAATGACTGGAACTGCTTTCTTTTTTTGTTTTTTTTTTTTTTTTTTTTAAGTATTCCAAAGATTAGTACTCACCCACTGCAAGTGTAACGGAAGTGGGAAAAGAGGAGAAGCTGCTTTGGAAAGTAGGCTTTCTAAATATCTTATAGAAATCTTGCTTTCTGAAGGAGGGATATTCCATTTTGCAAGGATCAGCAATGATATACTGAGACAAAACCATTTTTTTTTATTACAGCTTGGAAACAGAGAGCAAGCACATTTCCAGTTCTTTCATTTCTGTCTCTTAGTTAAAAGTTACTGTGAATTCTTGAGTCTCCGTTGTTTAGTGAAGCTTTTAATCTAAACCTGAAGTTATAGGTGCTGCACATCATAAGGAAACAGTGCTGCATTTTGGTTATTGGCTTTATTTGCTGACAAGATGAGAGAATTAAATTTGGTGACCTGAGACATTTCTTCTGTTCTTCTGCTCACAAATTACTCCTGATTGAAATCTTAAGCAGAGTTTTCTCATAAACGCTCTCACTCCTAAAGTCCTCACTGATCTAGCTGGACTCTGTAAAGAACTTGAATAACAGACACATAATGCATTCTTTGTGCAAAATATTTTATAAGATAGATCATATGCTGTGACCTGATGTTTCAGAGGATTCTAGTTAATTTAATTAATTCACATGTAATGTGCTGCTTCTTGTTATCTTAATTTAGATCCTTGTATTTTTAAGATTTTATTATCCTTCCTGATGGCTAGGATAATGTTATCTCCCCTGTCTTCTGCAAGTAAAACAATATAAATGCTAATGAAAAAGTTGCTTTTGCCTTCAAGAATATTAGTAGTCAAGTCATACAAAAACTTCAGAAATTTGAAAATGTAATATAATAAAGACCAAAAGGGAGACCAGGGAGGCAGGGGGGGCTGACAAACAAAGCTACCCAGAACTTCTGTTAGTCACTATGAGAAATTCTCAATTCTGAGCATTTTCTCACTTGAATCACCTGTCCTTTGTCTCCAGTCTAGAAAAGCAAATAAAAAACTATAAGAAACAAAAAGTTTATATGTGAAAAACTTTAAGAAATATCTTGTATGTGAGAAAAAAAAAATTAAAAAACCTAGCCAAAACCAAACAAAAACTAAAAAAGCCCAACTGAAAAAACCCTGATAACTTTACCGTATAAATAATAACAAAAAAGGAATAAACATCCCAGAACCAAGGAGAGAGGGGGTAGAGGATGTATGTGTGTGTTACTTTTTCCCTTGAATCGTCTCTACAGTTGATTTCAGTACTTTTTCATCTTTTTGGAGGGTTGTTGGTTTGTTTTTGTTCTTTTTTTCCTATTAGCCCCAAACCAACAAAAAATAAAACCCAAGAGGTTACTGGTACAGGCCTATGACCATGTGTATTAGCCGTAAGAAGTGGATAATAAGAAATGTGCAGCAATTTATAGACAGTACGTTGGAGAGACATTTGTGTCTTCGGTGGATTTATGTTGTTTTTTTCTCAGTGGAGGAGACAGAGAATTCTAAAGGAACCAAAGCACCTATAATTTTCTTGGAGAAAGAAGTGAAATGTATTCAGTGATACATAAGCAAACAACTGAGCATCCCAGATTTTTCTTATTTGTGGAAAGATTACAATAATTTGACATGAGTGTTGTTTGAAGCCAATTAGATGAACAGTAATGGTATTGGAGATAAACAGTTCTAATATATATGTCCATGTGTTAGAGCTCCATAAACTGTGTGTTATCAAATGTTTTTTAAACATCCTAAGAATCGACCTTATTCTTGTATGATCTTACATCTTTTTCTTAGATGTTCCACTGCCTAGGCAACGTATAACACAAATTAAAACACAACATGGTTCCAAATCATAATATATGTCTCATTAATTCACATCTGCAATTAATAAGAATAAATTTTATCCATGCCTGAAAAAGAAAATCTTTATCGTCTTTAAAGGTATGCAGTTATTAGTTTTATGATAACTCCATCCCATTAGCAGCTTGCTTAGCTCCAGTAATTCTAATTCATAACTACAAATGTAAAATAAAATAAAATTGCTAGTTAAGACTCCTGAAGCATATTTAGATACATACCAGAAATCATGATGATTTATAAGGTATAGGTCATAGCAATAACCATTTTTCTACTTGGAGTAGACCCATTGTTGCATTTTGAGCTTCTGATGTGGTCCATTCCTGAATTTGATTTTCACAGTTTCATCTATGCTGAATTCTTCTCTCCCATCTCCTAGGACAAAGAATAATGCTGCAAAGACTGTATGAGAGATTGTGAGAGTGGCAACGTAAGAATATGGAGGTCAAAAGACTGCAGAACTATTAGTGCAGCTAATTAATCAGCTGCAACTCCATTAATCATCCAGCATAAGCAACGTAAAGCATAACATGTCTGTAAACACCTGAGCAAGCTAGCAAGGAATAAGAAAATGATTCTTTTTTTAGAAACAAAATCAGATCTCATAAAACCAGTGGTGAATAAAATATTATTTCTTGACATTTTTAGGGTTTTTGCAACTAATGCTGTTGATATACATTCTGTTATAAATGACCCTACCTTGAAGATGCTCACACTGCGGATCAAAGCTCAGGTCCTGAGGGTATGGTCTCTCCAATGGGAATCTGGCTTCAAGTGCTACTTACATTCAGTGGTCACTGAAGTGTATCACTGAAATTAATAATGCAGTTTATATGCATTGTCTCATTTGCATTAGATTTTATAAACAAAAATTTGAGAAGACCTTAAAGTTTTAATGTCAATATGTCATTTCAGGTAATTTATTTGTTCATTTCTTTGCTTCATTTCTGCACCAGTCTTGGGAAAATCTGTAAGCATCTGTGAGAGATTAAACTGTGCTATACTTAGTGCACTCTAAAGCAACACTTAAGTCATCTTACAATCATCTTATATTCATTTTACCTTGAAAGCGGTAGTAAGACATTGTTAACAGTGTGAAAGGCAGCAGATATAACTGCGTATTATATCATAAGAAGACACAATTATAAAAAGGGTATGAGATGAAGTACCTGCTTAGAAAGCTGTAATTTTAACTGGTAATTAAACTCAAGTGTTTCATTTTCCCAGCCAGCTCATCAGTGACTCTAGAAAATAAATTATCTGAAAGTGAAGTCCTTTGGGGGAAACAATAGTAATTAATTGCATTTCTCAAGGGACAATATATTCCCAAAGCTTGTTTCTGGGTAACCTCTTGAGCAACAGACATTACAAAGTACAGGTGGCAAAGTAGGGAGGATAAGAAAAAAAGATAATTTAATTTGAATATTCATGAATTTTCCAGCCTGGCTTACAGTCTACCATCATTTTCTTAAAAATCACAGAATCAATACTGGTTTCCCATAGTATGTCACAGTTAATATTCTGTCACCTTTGCCCATATGAAAATAAGGAGACAGTATTCCACAGGATTTGCTGCAGTACTTTCTCTGGCATTCTTCCAAAAGTTAATTACATATACAGACAAATTAGTGATAAAAAGGACCTAGTAGGTCAGAAAGTAATATCTCTTTGCAATGCAGGAATTCTCCCAAGAGAACATCCTATTATGTTTCTCTTCTATATTGGATTTAAGACTTGAAGTGCTGGGAATTCCCCTTTTGTTCTAGGAAATTAATTGATTCTACTTTTCCTAATTTTTTTCTGCCTAATTTTTCTTCTGATTAATTTCCTTCAGTTGCCCCAAGTTATTGTGTTTACTCCCTGCATGTCTATCAATCCCTTCTTAGTTTTTGTTTAGCTACTCTACACATATTAAAATTTTAATCTATTCTTGTATGTCAATCCCTTCAGACCTCTTACACATTTCAGAATTTTTCTCCATAATCCTTCTGTTCTGCATACTTATTCTAGTTATCAGTCATCCACAGTAAGAGCTGAATTTAAAGCCCCTATTACCAAAACCAGAGATTTTATGGAGCAAGGTAAAAGACATCTTTTGAAAGAGAGCTAGCAGTTCTGAAATTGTTGGGGTAAAATACGATCTGTTCTTTCCTCTCCCTTGCAGAAAGGGTGTAAAACTGTATCTGTAATGACTGTCTCAGGTTGTTTGCTTGTTATTGTAATTACCTTAAAAGATGAACTCAGGATGAAGCTTTCGATGACATGATAGTTGAAAAGGAAACGAGACATGTTTCACAGCCGATATGGAAGATAAACAAGCGTGCTGTCACAGCACCTCCCAGGACAGGCAGCAGAAGTAGCCATGCTGAGAATTACAGATTTTTAGCTAAGACAAAGCTCCATAATAATTTGGATTAATTTGTTTTGGGGCATGGGTGTGTTTCTTACTTGTGGCAGTGTGTAGCCCTACCTACCTACAGCAAGTGGGGTACCACTTCTCCAGCTGTCCAGGAAAAGCCAGGCAGAAGTTTGCTGCTTAGGCGAGAGGAGTACAGTGTCATGCTTCTTCACAAGCCCACCTCTGTAGCCCCAAAGTAACATTTTTGATGTTTACAGTCGATTATGCAGAATCCGTCAGAATACAGGACCCCATGTGACAGTGTTCACAGTGACCTGATTAAGTGCTGGAAGAGGTTGAGAGTGAGAAGCAATATCTCAGATATCTGAATGAGCAATGACACAAAAAAGCATGATAAAAGCTAGAGACTTAGGAATTATTCACTGAACGTCAGCATTTTCTCCCTTATTAACATCATTTTTTTCTACCCTTACCATTGGAGGTATTATAAATGAGAATATGTCAGGAGAATATGGACGTATTTCCAATTGCTCAATCTTGTCACATCATTACCATGTGATCCTCCTGTAAAGATCAGATAGCTCACATCACTTGAGGATCCATCAGTAGCTTTATGTAGGAGAGTAATAAATATTTATCAAAGAAAAATCTGAATTACTAGCCTATACCTCCCTAAAAACATCTTGTCTTATTACAGAAAAAAGTTTATCCAGCAGTCCCACATCAAGAATAGCATGGTTTCAAATGTTCAGGTCCCTGAAACTAAAAATTTTAACAGCATAGTGAAAGAAACCAAAGCATGAGGTATATCCTTTTACCTTAAATTACCTCCTAAAAGTTCAATCAATCAGAGAAAAGTTTCATATATCTTTTCTTGGGGCCACTTTTATAGTTAAAAATAGTGCTAGAACATCATTCATACTTAAATTAACTGAAGTAGTTATGAAATAGCTTGTAAGGAAAAGTCCCTAGTGTTTCATGCAGATAAGTGTCACATAATGACAAAGATGAAAAAGCATAGAGTTTATCTGAAAGCTGTTTGAAATTGGTGGCCTGTGGATGGAATCCAGCTGTTCTGAGACAGATTTTCAACACAGGGGTCCTCAAGATTTGGTGAGTCCAACACACCAAGATGACACAGTTTCTGTGGCACTCAGTGACTGGAAATAATCATAGTGACGCATGGAGTTAGAGAACTGTTCTCATCCTGGTGAGCTGCCTGAAAAGCAACCAGAGTCAAAACTAAGAATAACAACTTATGTATATAAGTAATTAAATGCACAAGAATATGATATACTGAGACAAAACCAAAAACTAAAGTTTTCTAAAAGAAAACTTTAGCAACAAATTATTGATCCCAATTGTCTACAAGATTTCTAAAAATGACGCATATCAAAAAAGTCTGAACAGACTTGCAATATTGTATTTGTTGTTTATTTACTTACGTATTTCTTTGTATTGTGTTAGTGCCCTGGAGCAATTGTACTAGGCAGCAGGCAAGTACATTACAGAGATATTACCATTCCCCAGGAAAGCTTAGAGTGTAAAATAAGACAATGAGCAGATGCAGGGAGCTTGGTCACTGAGCTTTCTCTTTCCAACTGCAGATCTCAGAATACATCACAGATCTATGAGTAAAAACATAAAAAAAAGGCACAAAAGAAGCACAGAAAGTACAGGGTTGTGTGACTGTAGCAATACAAAATGCTTTCATGAAGCAAAGAACTTAAGCATATACCTAGCCTTAAACATATGACTGATTTCACTGGCTTTGGCATTAACATTTTTTAGTGGAACTGGATACAAAAATTACTAGTGAGAGCATAAGAATGTAAAGTAAAAAATGAACAAAATCCCCAAAAGCGATTATTAATCTTGTAAGCTCATCAAACTTGTAGTTTAGCCAACTATTGCCTAATTAATAACTATATTTACATGAAATTATTAGTTGAAATGTTCTTTTAAGGATCTCAAATGCCACTGTGCAAATTCCATGTTTCATTCCTCCTTCATTTTTGAAAGGTGGAAACTGTTTAAAAGGCAAAACATTTGCCAATATTCTTTAGCTGTCCATTTATATATGTTAATACCGTGTTACTATAGCCATAGGAGTTTAAGATGCCATCTAGCAGAACACCTCAATATGTGTTTAATAACATGTGTTTAAGAATGCATATGACATACAGCGTTCTCTTTTCACATCTCACACAATACAAAATGATATATCCCTCAGGAACAAGGGTTGTCTTGTTCAAAGAAACCTCCCTTGACAAAAAAAGGGTTTCTGTGTAAAGAAATTAATTACATCAGGGATATAATTACTTTGAAACATTATGGAATAATGCTACTCAACAGAACATGAACCAATACTGATAATATTAAGGTCACCCTTGACTTATTAAAACAGCTTAGAAACAAGCAGTTTTGAATGCATAAACGGTTCTGCAAACGCACAGGTCCAGTTTGTCCAGGGAAGGGGGACATTAATTCTCTGCACATTCCACAGGGTGGCTTTCATGGACCTGGGGGTTTATCACGGCACCCCAATTTCAGTGGTGCCAGGGAGGGGCTCTGACATCCAGGGGATGACTTCCTCCTGTTTCTGAGCCTTGCAGGGGAATCAGAGCACTCAGGCAAGCATCAGAAGGTGGTTTCAGAATCTCTGCTCTCTTCCAAATGCTGGCCTCTTGGGAAAACCTGAAGAATGGGCATAAAGCATTACCTTCAGGTCAGAGGTTGAGATACCAAGATGATAATGAGCAGATAAAAATGATTAACTGGCAACTGTTTCTCAAAAGCTTTAAATTTTTGCTTTTCATTTATTTCTTTCTAATGTCTGGGAGACAATAGTAATTGTATAGCAGTTCATACTTGAATTCTTTAACAAAATTCCTGTAACAATGATGGATTCTAACTTTTTCACTGCTTTTGTTATACTTTCCAATTAAAAAGAACTTTTAAAAACCTTCATAACCTTATTCATTAGAAAAGACAAACCTTTGATGGCTTTTCTAAGAGAAGAAAAAGAGATTTTTATTTCAACATTTCTGTGACAGATTCCTTCAAATATCATAATTTTAATTTTTATAGTCAGTTGTGATACCTTAGGTTATAGTCATCATCAGACTAGTAAAAGATAGTCACAACTATGTATTGATATTTCCTCTTATCATAGACTCCTAGAATGGTTTGGGTTGGAAGGGACCTCAAAGACCATCTAGTTCCAACCCCCTGCCACGGGCAGGGACACCCTCCACTAGACCAGGCTGCCCAAAGTCCCATCCAACCTGGCCTTGAACACTGCCAGGGAGGGGGCAGCCACAGCTTCTCTGGGCAACCTGTTCCAGTGCCTCACCACCTCTTAATCAAACCTTTAGTCCCTATTAATTAGTCCCTATTAATTAGTAATATGAGATTAAAAATCAAATGGGATTGGAGGAAATTCTTTTGCTAAACATTGCAGTTTAGGGACTTCAAGTTACGATGGGAGGAAAAGAGGTAATTTTTCTTTTTCTACCTGATGAGGAGAAAGTATGTAAGTTCTCCTGTGATTTCTTTTCAGGCATCTAGGCAGTGCCAGTAGAATAAATTCACTTACAATCTGGCACAGGAGTAAAACTTTAAGTATGGGAAACTGAAGAAAAGGCTTTTTTGTTTGAGTTATCTGAGCCTAACAGGTATCACTGAACAAAAATGAAATGGAAACTAAAATTTAACCTGTATTCTCATAGTGGTGTGTGTTTGTTTGTTTGTTTGTTTGTTTGTTTTTATTAAAAAGGATTGTCTTTGTGGTTTTTGAAGTGGAAAAATCCATAGACTAGTACCCTAGTTGCACAAAGAGGGTGAGAGGAAAGAATGTGCTTGAAGCTTTGCTGCTTAAAGACTGCTTACCGAGTAGTATGGGAATAAAATACTGCCAGAATGAAACGGATTCATTATTCTCATTTTGCACAGACTTAAACGGCCATGGGCAATCAAGAATGAAGGCCAGAGTAAGATCACATGTACATGACCAATTTTGTTTGCTAAAGTAGCTCTTTGCTCATGTAAGTAACAGCCATTGTCAGAGAAGAGAATAAAAATACCATTTCTGAAATATGGCTAAAGAAGCAGATTGAAAATTATTTGACCTGATAAAATCATCCAAAACTTGCTTCAATTCATTTTGAGCTGCCTGGCCACTTCCAAAGTCAATAGCACCAAACAAAAACAGTGGTTCCATTTGAATACTGGTTTAGCATAAGTTAACATGCAGAATTTGCAAGTTTTTTTCTGTGTTTGCAGAATTGTAAGACTGGATGTGAAAAATAAAAATCAGGCATAATGAAAAACTACAAACCACAAAAGTAAATGGCAGCTTTGCTCCTTCAAATCAGAGTGTGTTTTTTAAAAGGAAAGTTTATATTCATTGATTAAAATGTTTCTGAGAAGGTTGTTGCTCAGATAACATGGAACAGAAAATCATGTAGAGTTCATCTTAAAACTCACTATGACTTTGATAAAGAATTCTTGCACTATTAATTTTGTCATTTTTACTACTAGAATATTGTTAATTCTATCATGGTTTAATATTTGGGCTTGTTTCCTCCCCCCCC
>VXBL01005318.1:297694-391853 GCA_013400195.1 Aramus guarauna | reverse complement strand
TTTCTCCCCCCCCCCCCCCCCCCCCCCCCTTTACTTTTGGTTATAAAATTATGTTTCTGAAGCTTTCTATGTTGGACAAGAATTTTCCAACATATTATACATTGTTATTTTAGATAATGTATTATTCCTAAATGTTACACCCTGTGATCTAGTTTCTCGTCAATAGTTCAATGGCCTGTGTTGTAGTGGTGAAGTTACATCCTCCAGCTCTTGTAGTTTCTTCTGGAATGTTCTTAAGTTTCATGTGTTCCCAGCCCAAAGACTGCATAGGAGTCTGAGCACTGTTTGCCATTTATTGTGATTATCCATCTTTGGGAAGCACTCACAACCAACTCCACATTCTGTAGAACATTAAAGAAGACATAGCTCTTGCCCTAAAAATTTACAAAGTAGATGGCAATGACTGGACATAGGCGTTAGACACAAAAATGATGATAAATCTTCTGTAATGCTCTTAGAAAGGTTCATATCCAGAGGACTATGCTAGTCTAGTATTTTCATCATTCATGTCAGTTCCTTAGTAACACCATTAAAATAGCTGACTAGAATTTGTGGATGATCTCTAAGAAGGTTTGTTGAGGAGGATTTTGAAACAAGAGGGGAAAGACCGGGCACATGTTGCATTACTGGCTGTGTGAAAAAAAGAACTGAAAGTTGGGCAGGCAAAGTTCTCTGGGCAACCTTGAGATGTCATTGGAAAACATACGTACCCCAAATGGAATATTAGGGTGACACAAGGAATGGTGACTTTCTCTCCTTCTTGCAGTATGCTTTTGCAAAACTTTCAGGACAGTACATAGAAGAGGCTAGAGAAAGTCACCCACTCTTGGGATGCAGATATCACTCTCTGGGAGACAGGAAAAACGAGTCTTGATTTAGCACCTAAATAATGCAGCTAACGGCAGCATGGAAGGAGGATAACAATCTGACCTTTGCAGTTGCCGTGACTTTTCTGCCTAGGAAGAACAGGGAAGGGACTGTAATTTGGGTGCAATTACTGCTCCTCCTAGGCTGTTGACTCAGTCAAAAGTCTCAAACTAGCTATTAAGATTAAACAGGAATAAAAATGTATGAAAAAGTAGTGATATATTGCTGGGTTTTGTCTCTGGTTTTCTTCGTTTTGAACATTACATATATTGAAAATTCGAATAAACCTTTAAAGGCAGTGGTGTTTGAAAATGGCATACTAACAGAAATTTGTTGGTTTAAATACCATTTTCACTTGCTATACAACAAAGATTAAAAAAGCTATTTCTGTAATTTTGTCTCAATATTTCACAATATTACCACACAGTAAATAAGATACTTGGTTCTAACTCTTTTTTTATGTTATTTACTGATTTATAGCATACGCTTCACACACACAAACTCCCTTTTTTTAATACAACATTAGGAAAACAGCACATAAAATCTAACACAACATGAAATGTAATTGATAAATTGCAAAAAATAAAATAACTGCAATAAGGCAGCACTGTGGGTTGAACCTGTGAGGGGTTGAGACATCTGACAAATTTTAGATTTTACCCTCCAAAGAATGTTTCCAGGATGCTTTCCAAGTTCATACTGTTTAACATAGATATTCATATAGTCCAGTCTACATACTGGAGACATCTTGTGAAATCAATAGAATTTAGCCTCAGTAGCAGCTGTAAGATTTGGCCTCTGGATAGTGTAAAAGAACAAGAAAAAATGATTCAGGAAGGCATGTATTTTATGAGTAGAAACAGCAATGCTAATTGAATTCTACAAAGAGACTATCATTGAAATGTGAAGAGCCTTTGAGCAAATTTATGGCCACATTATGCCTTCTTTTTGCATCCCATTGTGCTCATCTGGCTCATAATTTGGCTACAAGAGCCAGATCCTCAGCTGCTATAAATTGGTGTCATTCCACTGAAGACAGAGAAGCTGCACTGATTTCTACCAGCTGTGGATCAGGCTTGTTTATTCCTTCTATTATTCTTTTAATATATGAATGAAGGTATAGCCAGAAAAGCTACTATGGTCTAAAGAGTAGATGAATAAACATAGTTTAAAACAGATCCAGCATGGCTATAGCATTTCTATTACTCGAAGAAAAAGATAAGACCCAAACTACAACTGGAAGTCAGTTAATTGCAGATTCAGAGACCTCCTTCATGTTATGTGTCATTAACCATCTACCACATAAGCAGGTACATTTGGATCAGGATCATTTAAACCTTCATTTCATTTGTAGAAAACCAATTAAAAATGAGAATTTGTTCTAGGCAAATTTAGTTCTTGTGTGTTTGGGTTTGTGTCTTTTTTTTTCCTAAATCAATGTGTCATCATATACCAGTCTGCATTTCTGCGTTGGTTTTTGAAACTTAAAGTTTTTCAGTAGCAATAAATTGTATTTGTCATATTAAAAAGTTAATCACATGCATTTATAGGCTAGGTCTAACCTTGAGTAATACATGTTGGCATCTGAAATCAGAGTTCCCAGTTTTATTACACTCATTTTCCTTTTGTTTGTATACTGTTTTATACTAATTTAGTGAGTAGAAGCAGCTTGAACTAAAATAATGGAAAGGAATATCAATATTATTTTTCCTTAACAAAACCTCAATATTATTTTTCCTTAGTTAAGTCTTCTTGAGGAAGGCTCCTGGATTTCCATAGGCATTGTACAGCCTGAATGTTCAGCATGACTCCCACATATTTAAGATTTTGCTCTCATGCCCAGAGAAAATGAGATAGTATTTCCTGATAGACTCTCTGCATTCTGGGATATACATGCAAAGCTATAGATATACTTAGAAGAAACAGATACTCTAGTCTTCACTTCTCCACAAACTAATCTGCAAGGTCTGTTAAACATCAGATCGCCTCTGGATAGCAGTCAACACATTGAAATGGGTTTCTAATTCCTGGGTGGCATATTCCATTAGCCTGCTGCAGGTATTTCTTTGATACTTGGAATTAAGAAAGCTAAAGGTGTATGTCAGAACATTGAAAAAGAAAGAATTCTGAAGGGCTTTAATTGAAGATGTCTTGGAATTTTCTGAATTGACACTCAGTTATTTGGAGTATGCCGAAAGCTATATTCAAATATTGAAGTATCGACTCACTGACTGGCTTTTCTTTTTTTCCCCACTTTCTTTTTTTTTAACCTTTTTGTTTGTTTGTTTGTTTGTTTTAATGCATCACTGTCTATTGCAGTGAGTTAATTCACCAGGATAAATTATGTATACAGGGTTTTTTGTGACAGGCTGGTACTGACGCAAACACAGACTTGTTTGCGCCAGAGGACATATTGTTGGGAGCAGGGGTTCCTCCCTTAAAAGTATGAAGA
This sequence comes from Aramus guarauna, assembly GCA_013400195.1. Lineage (NCBI taxonomy): Eukaryota > Metazoa > Chordata > Aves > Gruiformes > Aramidae > Aramus > Aramus guarauna. Next base: position 388,534 of record VXBL01005318.1, on the reverse strand, counting down.
AGAAAATAAATATGAGAGAAGTTTGGAAAAATGTGGAAAGTGTCATTTTGTGAAAGAAGATTTTATTGCTTTTAGGTAGTTAACAATAATATGTTATAAACTATTAGTTGGTTAATAGTGATCAATTAATGAATAATTATTACTTAGGTGAATGTGATTAATTGCTAAACAATGATTAGTTGATACTGACTAGTAACTGACTAATGATTAATAGAGATTTTTAATTATTATTGAGAATTATAAATTCCACTTTTAGTGTATCTATCTGCAGTAAAGCTATCTGTTTCCGGTATATATCCCTATAACATCTAAAGGACAGGTCAATCAAATTACAGAGAAATAAGCTCCTTGTTCTCTTTAAGAATGTGTCTAAGTGACTTTACAATCATTGGGTAAATGCATGGAACCTTTGGTTTGACTGCAAATCCATTTGGATACAGTCTCTGTAATTCCTGTTGGAACGTTTCACCAACCCTAAGCAAAAAGGACGTGATTCTGTTGTGGAGGCAATGTGCTTGTAATAATCTAAAATGCTACTTTAGAAGTGTAGAAAGGTCCATTATATTATGCATTTAGTTTCACATTCAAAGAAAAAAAGACAGTTCAACACAGTATGAAAAGATAGCTCTTAGAGAGTGGGATAGATGAGACTTGAAAATGAAGTTTGTAGCAAAATTTTCTGAAAAATTGTACGTGGAGTTGGAATAATAAGTTGTAACCTCAGAGTTTTGAACTCAACTGCTGTTATGCAAGCATAATGTGCAATTTGAGGAATTTGGATCAGACCGTTTTGGAATAAGCCCATAATGTAGAGGGTTTTGAGTTAATATGGCTGGATCCCAAGAAAATATATATATGGCAAGAGAGCCTTCAAAAGCAAGTGATGAAGCTAAACTAGATCTATGAGCACTACATAGTGGCGTCTAATTAGGACCTGATGAAACACTGGTTCCACTGAAGCTTTTGAATTTTTACTATTCACCACTCTATAAAGCTGAAGAAACCCAGAGCCCATGCAAACTCCCATGCAAATCATTATTTGTACAGTACTCATGAGTGAATAAAGAGGTGCTAGCCTCTTGCACGGAACTGAATTTTACCCCTCTCTATATTCAGTCACTGCTCTCAAAGGTATTACCTGCCCTGGGATTTAAGCACTAACTACAGACATTTTGCTACCTCCAGCTACAAGGAATTTTACAACTAGTGAGAGACTCTGGCTCATATTTGAGTCCTGCCAAGGGAATCTAAAATTTAAACATGGCAAAATCTTGGCCCATCATGCAAACCAGGTCCGAGCATCTTTGCTCGGTATTTCATGGTCATTAGCATCTCTATCACAGCTGGGCGCAGTTTCATCTCATTTCTTGTGTGCGGCCGCTGAAAGAGAAAAATGTTCGTGTACGGGTAAGCAACGTGATGCCAACAAGCACCAGGGGTGGGAACTTCAACCTGTGGGAAGGGTCTGTGCTGGAGGGTCAGGCACTGGATGCCCGTCCCCACAGGTGAGCACAAACACCCACGGCTGCTGATGGCTGAAACTCCAGGGTATTTCCCCCATGCTATAAAAAACACTGCATCGAACTGCACGTATGTAACTATTCAGTGTATACAGAGTGTGCTCACCCATTCCCATTCTGAAGATGTGCCAGTTCCTTGGTGTATGAAATGGAAAGCTACAGTAGGTTATAAAAATGTGATGGATGATTTAGGTGGCTGTATTCAGCTGTAAGCAATAAATGCTGAGCTCGGCAGAAACTACTAAAGGCAAAACTGCAAGTGATTTACTAGCAATTTAAGGAACATGAGATTTGTAATGCATGAGGCCCTCAGGCCCATCACTTCTCTTCAGTAATGGGAAACAATATTTTGGTGAAAAATGGCACGTTTAATTTCAACCTTGTGCTGTAAAATATAAAGGGAACCGAGTTTTCTTCATTTCTCAAGGTGTAGCTATTTGCATCTTATTCAAACTGCAAGTGAATGTTCAAAAAATTGACAATATTAATATCCCTTGAGTGAGTTTTGTTATGAAGGAAAGAATATTTCAGGATAACTAGAACAGTACAGTTTTAAAACTACTGATCTAAATGATTCAAATTTTATCTTTCATATGATAAACTTGGGTAAGATTAACCCGATAGCGAGCCAATACAGCTACTCTTTGAAAAAAAAAGGAAAATGTCATCTATTTCCACCCAAGTACCAATACAGCTGAATAGTTCAAATTTAATTTCAGGGGGACATGGTGGGTGAAAGGATGCTGGCATGGAGCTGAATACTGAGACTTCAAATATTTGGTGTGGCAGAGATAAGCACCATCCAGCTGGGGGCTTATACTGAAGTTTTCTTGATATGTCAAATTTTCAGTTCACCAGACAACCTTTAAAACATTGTTCCACTTTGAAGAGTAAGCATGTGAAAATGGCGTAGTGGATACCACTGTGAGTTTGGAGGACTGGGAATTTAGGTAAAAAACATCTTATATTTTCGAAGTGCACTGCATGACCTAGAAACTAGAAGGCACAAAGAACCTGCAACCTTACAACACGACAGTCTGACAAAAATTGCATTTCAACTCAGCAAAGCTAATCAGGTTTTGCCAGTTTTCCATGGGTTATTTCCAACGTGGTCACGTTAGCTTAATTCCTGAGATACCACCTCCTCTCTGAAAAATGCGTTGATGGTAGTTGAGTTGCGCAAGCAACCAGATAGTGATCTAATGACTCCAAATCCTACCCTAGCTAGCAAAGATCAGGTATTTGTTTTCTCCTGTGGTACCAGTAGCTGAGCAACATCTTACAGATAATCCAAGATGGAGCTGAGTGATTTGTTTTGGTTAACTTTCTGTGCGCTGCCCTAATTATCCCACCTCTTTCGCATCTCTGCGCCGTGCAATACGTTACCCTTCCATCTGCTCCTGTGCCTCCACGGTTCCGGCTCTGCCCACTGTGTGGCATCTCGCTGTGTGCACCTTTGCAGAAAGGATTATTTTAGTTATAAAATAGCTGTTGTAAACATCCCAAATTCCAAAGGTAATAAAAATGTCCTGAAATACTTCTTCTGGATAGATAAATGAATAGATGAAAATTGTATCCATTCATCCGTTTGCTAATGAAGATTAAAGCCCAGTAGTAGGCAATGAAGAAATAATGCTTCTAATTTATTTTTTCTTTTAAGTCTCTAGTGAAGTCTTTCCCTTACTGAAAACCTGAACTTCTTTCAACATTTTTATCACAGCTAAACTCTATCAGAGAAAGTTTCTAACCAGAAATACAAGTTACTTAATACTACAAATCCTTAGACCAGTAACCTGAGGTAGGAGGGAGGGAGTCAAAGCTATGAACAAGATACTTATACTTTTATCCTGAATCTATTGAAACCCTGGTAATGCATCAATCATTTCTGTTCTGCCAGTGTAACCCCTCCTAACTTGGTTAATAGAAAGGTTTAGGATGAAGAGGAAATAGTAAAAGCACTTTCTGTCAAGTGGCAGTGTGCATATGCACTTAAAATCAAATTTCTATACAAGGAGCCATATCTGGCTAAAAGTTTTCATGTCCTGCAATTATTTTTTCCCAAAATTATTTAATTGGAATAAATAAAAAAAAAATCAAAATTGCAAAAGTTTTTAAGTACTAAGACTTCAAGATAAATCAGATCAGTCAAAACTTTTCAAGATTTTTTTATTTGACCCTTTTTATTTTTTATTTTCATTTTTAAACAAAACATCCATTTCTTTTTCCAGCAAAAGGTTTATTTTATTAAAAGAGTGTGCTGGACTTAACTATTTGGAGTAATTTGGGAGTGGCAAACTGTTTAGATAAAAAAAAGAAAAAAAAGAACATTGAATAAGGAGAGAATAAAAGCGTTTTTGAATGGTCTTGCTAGGTGGGGGCATGAAGGATTTTGATAGTCAAAGCTGCTTTCAAATAAGCTGATCTTAGTAGTCAGATTTTTATGTCAATGGGTGAGAACATTTTACAGGACTGCTAGAGAGAAAGCTGTTGTAGAAATTAGATGAGATCTTGTGGATCTTCAGAGGTTAGGGATGTTAGGAAAGGGCAGATATCACAAGTGCCATGGAAGAAAACAACAAGATTTAGACACATTATAAATTCATGGCACGAGAAAGAGCAAGAGCTGGATCTGTTCACAATTGCTTTCCTTCTGTCACACACAAGGAATTGCCATCAGTCAAAGGACATATTATGCTTTCTTTTCCCTTGGGCGAGTGCAGAAAGCAAGTGGTATTTTCACCCAGTTCTTCCACTTCCAACTTCCCTATTTTTAGAAATGTCTAAAGTCTCAAATTTTTGAAGGTGTTAAGCTATTTCCTTTTGATTTCTTTAATGTAATTTCCTCTTTTACTCTCCCCCTCATCTACTCTCTGTGGAGTCTTCTTTTTCCTTTTTTATGAACAGTGTGTTTACAGCATTTTAATTAAAAAAAGATCAGATCCCAGGGTACTAGAGATCACTGTTCTTCTTAAATCATAGTTCAAAGGAAGTCTAGGACTAGCAAAGGATTTGCAATTTATGTTCAATAATTAGAGCAGAGCACCTGCTAAGGCAGAATATTAGATCTCCTCATTTAGTGACAAATGATGAGACAGTGATGTCCAATAGCTCTTTTAATGTACATTGATTTCAAATTATTATGAAATCTCTCTTTAGTTGACCGTGATTGCGTAGATATCTATGGAAAAGAATTACTGTGCTCTAAGTCCATGGTTTTTAAGTCCATGTCTGGTGGGAGTTTTTTTATGTAGCATGGGTTTTAATGAATACTGTTGAAGCTGTGACCATGCAGAATTTACTTTGAATTTCTTTTGATACTAGTAAATTTCATTTTTATTTCTCGTGAGCTGTACAATATCTCACCACAGTAGTTGGCTACTAGAGCCTGCTGAAAGATGGCAGTCATATTTTTCTTGTCTCTTTATTTGTGTTGGTGCCTGTAGTCTTTCTTCTCTGGGAAAAACTTTTACAAAGTTGCTCAGAAACAACAGGCAAGGAGTCAAAAGCTGCAGTGCCCACACGGCAGGAACCAGTGAGTGTGTGCCTGATTAAACTGTACCTGGCATTCAGATGAAATTATGGCATGCATTAGCAACAGAACCATTTCTGCAAGTGTTTGGTCCCAGGAGGACTGTGGTACTATCTGTCATAGTATGTCGATCTATTCAAACTTCCTGTTATAACAATGTAAAGCCAACATCATACTCAGATTGTCGTCGTGAAGAAATCAACTATTTTTTTTTTTTAATAGAGCAACAACAAAGGTAATAACTTACAAGTGATAGAAAATTTTCAGATCTATTTGCCTGAAATCCCCCTTTTACAGGGTACATATCACCTTCTGCTCTGAATTTTATTAATGACAGTAGCCTTCAAGCCTAATGTCTGTTTTCAGGAATGATGTCATATGTGAATAGTATTTGAATAGACTCATGCCTTTCAGGATGTGATGGAAAGATAGAGGAGGATTAAATGGCTTTTTATAACATTTTTTCAGTTATTCTAAATGATTCATACTTTAATAAAGGACACATTAAATACAGACATACTAATAACCTGAAGATTTAGCCTTTAGTCACTGCGAGTCAGTACTATACAAATTAAAAAATTCAGAGTAACTTGCATGTGAGCAATGGACTTTGCTTGGTTTCCACTGGAAACTACTACTGGGGTAGCAAGTAAGCAAAGCTGAGTGTAGTATTTTCAATTGCCTGCCTTTGGGATCTTTAAAATAGAAGTCTGACTGTGTTACATGATCTATGATTTGTTGATAATTATTCTCCATTCAAGAAAAATTAACATTATTAGACTATAGATTTGGAGGGATTTTGTGATTAGCAAGGACAGATTCCTGTTATTATGAAAATCTGTATTAAATAATACAATGCTTAGAACATAAAACTCTGAATTCCTCTGTATTTTCTTGACACACACTACTTAAATATCCTTAATGAAAGAATAGTGTAGTCTACCCTAGATTATATATTTAATCCTGATTATCTGAAACACTTTTAGTTAATATGAGTATGATTAAAAAGGTAATTTTTACCAAATATTTAACATTCACCCTTTTTGAAAGATTGTGCTACTTTGCTATGGTATGTCTTATGAATTCAAACTACAATGAAGAATGTTGAAATGCTCATGAATAAAGTTTTTCAGTTTGATTTAAAAATAGTATTATCTCCTCACAGTGCTGGAAATAGCATATAATTATTTTTTTCCAAGTATAATTTTCTATTGGATTAACTTTTCTTGTCTTAATGTATAAAGTTCATTTATTCTTAATTAAGCAATGGTAATGGTCATAAGAGACCACTCTTGGAAGATTTCAGAAACAGATGAAAGGATTTTTCTAGAAGAAAAATTGAAATTGAAAAGCCTGGTATAGTTTTGATTATAGATAATCTCTACTAGGAAAATTGAATACTATGAGATACTTGTCCAACAAAACAAAACTTTGTTCAACCTAAAGAATCTGAATAATTCATTAGGAGGAACTGGGTGCTTAAATTTAAGCAAACAGATATATCTGTGTACATCTTGAATCTATTCTGTAATTTACTTCTAACCTTTTGATGAATAAGTTTAACATCTGTAATAAAGACTGTTACAAGCAGGGGTAAAAATGTGAAATGTCTTTTTAATAATTCTGTAGTGTTGTTACAATGTTTATTACACCAATACTGAGACTTGTGCATTGAAATTATCTTTTCCCCTTAGATAAATATAGTTTGATAGCAGTTCAACTGAGCTCTTAATTATGTACATTCCCTTATAAACTGTGAGTTTTGCCTAATTGGTTTAATTTGTGTGAGTGCGGCAGAGATGGGACTGAGATGTTTAAAGTAAAGCATGTTCTTTATCATGCTGCTGAATCAAAACCTTGATCAGATATAAAACAAGAATTCATCTCCAGAGTATTTAGGCTTGATCAGTGTGAAAGGTTGTGTTCTACATCTGTGGTTAATTATGGCTGTTTACCAGTTTCAGCAGATCACTGGGTTATCCTCACAGCGCTTCAAAATCAGAAAAATCAGCTGCACGTTTGGTTTAGTAAATTATCTCTTTGTTTATGTCATTATGTGGGAGTTTTGAAATGTCCTTTGTTAGTTCTACAGGTACACTGATAACTTTGTAACTTTATTTTGCAGTGGAGACTTCTCATTAATCACAGGGCAGAAACCCCATCATTGCCTTCCAAGTGCCTGAGAGAATTCTTCAACCCAGCTTCAGTAATATGAACCCAAAGTAGTCTGAGCATTAAGAAAAAGATCCCTAAACAAAACTTTATTAAAATATCATTCTATCTAGCTCATTCAGTGTGGGTACATAGGGCATTAACAGAGACAATGACCCACATGGTGAGCATTAGTCATTCATGTCACTTAATACCCTGTTAGAGATGGTTAAATCTGAATGATAGGTACATGGAATATGGTGGAAAATAATTTTTCATTTGAAATGCCAGTCAAACTCTAAATACAAACTATTGTCTGAATGATTCAGGAAATTGTAACACCTTTTCTCGACTCTTATGGCATTCACAAGTAATCCTCCTGGCTTTATATTAGAATAGAAGTGCTAAAACAAAGGTCAAAATTACCTCAACTTGAGATGTTGAAAGCACTGTAACCTGTATAGAAAATATCCTGTGATGGCACACTTTGCTCCAGACCTAAGGATTCATAATCGATTTAAATTTTGATACAGCACCAAAAAAGCTTTTTTCTCCTGGTTTTTTTTGTTTGGTTGGTTGGTTTTGGTTTTTTTTTTGTTTGTTTGTTTTTTTGTTTGTTTGTTTTGTTTTTTTGTTTTGTTTTGTTTGGTTTGGTTTGGTTTTTTTGTGTTATAGATAGCAACGGATAAAATTGTCTTGGCTAAAATACTGTTGTTGTTGTTGTTCTGGAGATATGTTGCCCAGGCAAAATCAGGACCTACAGAAAATCTCTTTCCATATGGTCTTTCCAAGTCCTTTGGTTCAGTCTGTTGTTTTTAGAATACTGAGCAGTTAAGTAAAATCTGTACAGGCTCCTCCATGATTTCTTAGGCTCTGTGTAATTTAATGTCCACATGCCGCTTTTCATCCCAGAAAGATGACAGCGACCATACAAACATGTAATCTGTTACGAGTCACTTGCATGGCATATTTTAAAGGAAATTTGAACTTACAGAAGATAGTTTAGCCAAGATAATCCTTGCTCTGCAAATTTCTCAATGACTGTCAGATTGGGGTCTTTCCAATAAGTGTATTCTGAACAAGATTAAGTTATATACCACTTCTGTCATATCTGGAGATACAAGGGCTGACAGAAAAAAATTGTACATAATTTTTTCATGAAGTTCTGCATGTTTCTGTACAAGTTGGAGGCACTTGAAGGCATGTAGAGTGCTATGTTAAGTTGTGTTTACATATCTCACCTCTTGATAGAACTCAAATATCAAGAGACTCGATACCTCTCCCTTCCCTCTTGCTCTACCAAATACTGCTTGCCTGAAAGGCCAGGAGGTGGTGAAAGGACAATCTAGATACAGAAACTTAATACCTTAAAGAAGTCTGTTCTCACATTAATGAGCACAGTTCAAACCTTGTGATTTGAATCTGCCCAGGGTAAATACTTGGATAAGAAATAAGAGTGCAATTTTTAGGGTTGAAATGAAATAATCTTTTCAGAAATATTTTGTGTAACAATGTTACCATGCAGTATTTAATTTTGGACTAGCCAGCGTTTTCATTCAGCACAAAATAATAAGTTGCATTTCCTTTCAAGTTTTTTATCCCCTTTGAAAAATCTTTTCTTTGCCAGGGTAGGTCATTTCTCAAAATAAAATAAATTAGAATAAGAAATATTGATAAAGTTTAAAAATTGATAAAGTTTATTTGAAAATGTCAAAAGAACTCTATTGGTATTTTTTACCTTTCTCTAGTCTGTCAGCTAAAACACATCTGAATTCACAAATAATTTTGCATCTTTCTTCCTTTGCTTTCTAAAAGTAGTGAAAAATCATTGCCTTGGACAAAGCAAAATGAATTGTATAAAAGCTTTGTGTACATCTGAGGAAGGGGGCACAATCATGCTCTATATGGTCTTTTACTGGGAATATCATTTTTTGTGGTCTCCCGAGTAACAAGAACTGTCACAATTCTGAGTGAGAGCTAATGGATCCTGCTTAAAATCTGGAGAGACCTTCCCTGTCTCTGTTTGCAAATGAGCCTGTAGTCTTATCTTACATGGCTAGTAGGTATTTCTTCCTTCTACCAACTCCACTCTCTCCCATCTGTAAAGAATTTCCCCTCTCTACCAACAGAATTACAAATTTCTTCTTATTTTTATCATCATACTTGAATAGTTCCAGGCAATTTATATACTTGAACCTTTTAATTCACTTAAGATGCCTTTCTTAAGAGGATAAGAATTAGTTAGGAAGCGTTACTAAATAGGTCAATTCCCATGATGTTATACTCTCTGGATAGTCCTCCTTTTTATGCATAAAAAACCAAAGGATTTTCTTACAACATCTTTGACGTATAGAAAACTTATGTTCTCTGTGAATTCAGAAGAAGAGGAAGAAAGAATTAATATTTAAACTGATTTATTACCCATAACCCCCACAAGAAGATATAGCTTGAATCCAAGCAAGCCATGGAGATTACTGGCAAAGCTGGTGAAGGAACCATTACCACAACTGTTTTATCAGCCATCTGGGAAGAGAATGAGGATAAGAATAAATATTTACTTCATGAGGGCAAATATTCCCTCCAACATTCTCCCAAAAGGAATATATTTCAATCTACCAATAAAAGGGATACATTCCAGATAATTTTAAAGCGTTATAGTGAATAAAAAACTAATTATACAGTATTTAACCCAAAAGCATTTGTCTTGGCTTCTGTCCAAATCTCTCATATAATTGTGCAACTTTCTTGCTAGTCTTTTGGCTATGCTTCAGTAAAACATCAGTTTAATATCTACTAAGCAGGTTAGAAGTATGAAAACGATATCCTACACTAAGGACATGGACTCAGTTGTCTGAAAGGTCTCTGCTGCAGCCACCGAGTTTCCATGACTACCTTTTGTATTAACAGCAAGTGTTCATCCCCGAACACCAGAAATAAAACCCTTTCTTGCAAGGTATCAGTTGATTTTGTTTTTCTTTCCTCACAATTACTCACGTTCTTCAGCTGACTAAGATTTAACCTTTCATCTTGGCTCTCAAAGGATTTACTCTCATATTCCTCTTCCCAGTTCACCGCAGTCTTTTTTTGTGTGGTCATCACAAATGCATTTGAGGGTGGAAGGCAGGCAGCATTTGACAGGGCTCCACTTGGTAACATCAGCCAGAAATACAAGAAGCACATCAGTAATTGTTGTGAGCAGTGAAAATTGTTCAGCAACCCATAGATGAAAGATTGACTAAACCTCCTTTTTTTTAGTCCATATAAACACCTAGAATCCATTTGCCTACTGTTCACCCATAATAAAAGACTCCAAGGTGATACACCTTTGCATAGAAGGAGTGATATGGACTGTCTTCATGCATTTATCACACAGCAATAAGAGCTTGAAATGGTTTTATATTTCATTACACTGGTACAGCTGTTGAGCTGGGCAGTGGTAATGATGAGGGTTATTTTGCCAGCCATCAACAGATGGCATATTACTGTCCAAAATGCTGCGGTGCTGTGAAGACAGTGGGTGAAATCCCAGACTACGATGGGAGTTTTGCTGTCAGCCTGGGTAGTACTTCAGTGATTGGTTTCTCATCATACTAGCAATCACAAAAGTTTATTAATTATGTTCTTCTGGGCAGAAAACATAAAGCCAGCCCTTTGTATCAGAAAAGTTGTTGTGCTATTTAAGAGCACTGCAGAATACCTTGGTTGGTCAATACAAAGGCAGTATAGAAATACAAAATGCTATCCATAAAAGTAAAGGTGAAATGAAACATTTTGTGAAAGGAAACAGGTCTAAGTTTATGTAACTTGGAGTCCCAAGTTTTCCCACTGGACTGCAGAAATAGGAAAAAAAGGAAAAACGGGGTAAAAAAGGAACCCTCCTTGCTCATTGCAGGGGGGTTGGACTAGATGATCTTGGGAGATTGATTCTGTAAATTAATATATGGGGCACAGACTGGCTATATAGCATGGAAGTGAAAATGATTTTAATTAAAGGTGGACAGGAAAGGTGTTTATTCTAACTGTGATGAATGTTTCAATTTCTTCACATCTACATCTTCTAGCAAATATCATCTCTAACCAGTAAAAGCCCTTCAGATTATATTATTAAGGTCCAAATTCATCCCCATTATAATACCACTCATAACAATAGTTATGCTTTCAGGTTGGATTTTAAAACACTTAGACATACATTGACTTAAGAAACTTAGAATCTGTTGAAATAATAGTGTCTGAACCATTAAATACCTCATGGACACCCATATAAGAAAGCATACCTATTTCAATATCATATGCAGATAGATTTGTCATGTTGATTGTACAGTAATGACATGGAGTATCAATATAAAATTAACAGAGTAGTTACCAGCACGTGTTTTTCTTCCACATATTACTCCTTCTCTAATACCATGAATTAAGGTACAAAATCTTTTACCCAATTATCTTTACTACTTTGACTTTTTTCATTTTACTTATGCTTTTCTTTCTAGTACAAAAGCATCCAGAAAGCACTACGCTTGCTACAAGTCAAAAGTGAAAAGAAAAGGAAGTAAAAAAATATCTGGGATATTATAAGATATTGCAAAAATGTTCCTACCAGAAGCAGGAAGATGTCTAGAAAAGCAATGGAATTTTAGGTGTGTGATGAGCATGAGAGAAATTATTCTCTTCCCCCGTGAAGCTTATGATCCAACGCCCCCAGCCTATAAACAGTTATGTAAATGCTTAGTTTGAAGCACATGAGTCATCTCGTAGCTTGCAGAGTGTTAAGCAATTTCCTCATTGCAGAAGAGTAGCCTAGACCGGAGTGATAACAAGGGTGCTTTTTGCTAAGGTTTCGCTAGCAAGCTTTATTCATTCAAGCTTTATTTATTCTTTTCCTAATAAGTTGCAAGTAATATTGCCCTACAGATTATACTGAATTAAACTTGACACCCTTTATATAAATGCATTAATAAATCTTCCCCTTTCTTCACACTTCTTTACGTAGCCTGCCAAAATGAGCAACCTCTTTGAGGAGCAGATGAAGAAATAGTGAATGAAGAAATGAACAATCATAAATGTAACTAGCAATACTTGTTATCACAGCAACATTTACTGGCCTCCACCAGAAGGAGGATCCATTGCAATTTTAATCTGGTTTGTACAGAAGAAACAATAATGATAGATCCACAGTATGCAATACATCCTACAGTTATATCACCAATGTGGTTCAGAATGAGTAAGCTCCGGTACAGAGGCAGTTTGGACAATCTAATACAGCTTTTTGCAGCTATATTGCTTTCAGGACTTTAGCTATTACATCTGCATATTATTTCATTATGTCACATATGTAGGCCTACTCATTCATTCATCTGATGCTGGGGAGTCTCGATTGTGAAATCTCATTGACTTGCTGCCCTTGCAGTTTAATTAAACAAAACAGAGGATGGGAGGACAAATTTTTATGAGTCCTGATGGCAAGTAAATTAGAATAGAAAGTGTCAGTAACTATCCCAAAGTCATACAGAACACATGTAGCAGTGCTGGAACGGCATGTAAATGTCAAGGTCAGAAATGTTTGGTAAAAGATAGTGTGACCCAGAACAAATGGGCTTCACAGCATTTTGGTAAATCAAACATCTTAGAATTATGGCAAGTCAGGGTAGATCCCCATGCTTACAGTGCCCTGGTCTTGGATATTGACAGTCATGTGGGGCTTTTCACACCTGATACAGTAAAGCTGGAAGTCTGAATTTCCCATGGGTTACAGTTGCCATCCCAGAAGCAACCCTTCTGTGGAACATGACTACCATGCCAGTGATCTTGCTGCATCTCTGGTCTTGGGATGGTTGACATGGGAGGCAGCCTAGATGCCACAGCTTCAAGGATCATGAGCTGGACTTCCAAGGTCCATGTTTTCAGGCTAAAAGCTGTGGAAGAATTTCCAAGATCATTGCTGTGAAGTTTGCTAGCAGTAAATCCTTGGGATCCCTAGCCCCTACTAAGTTGCTCCCCTTAACACAGAGTTTTAAAACTCTCAGAACGTATGTGGGCCAAGGTCCAACAGGGTTTCCAAGGCTCCTCCTGCAGCACTTGAATTCAGAGCCTACAAGTCCTGGGAGAGATCTCAGCATCTTGTCCTAACAGGGCAGCCTTGCTCTTGGAGCTATCCTGGGCTAACAGCTCTGAGGTGCTAGTCTATTTAAATTAAAGAAACTAGCAGACAGGGAAAAAAAAAATAATAAAATAAACAAACACAAAAACAACAACAACAACAACAAAAACCCACAAGAAAACAGAAAGACAATTTTTTTAAAAATCAGAAATCTTGTCTCCAGATACCTCTGCTTTTCCACCCCATTGTCTAAACTAAGGAAACTTAATTCTATTCAACCCAGTGTGTCCAGTCTATGAATCATTCATTTGCGGTCAGTTCATAAATAAAACTGTAAAAATTCTATGGGATATATGTTTTTGTTCCTGTCTAAACAATCTAACAATTTCCCTTGGTAATTTTAAATAATCTATTGGAGCTTTTCATGTTCCTATTTAGTGAAAGGCTGAGCTAGTACCTCTGCATTTTTTGTCTTTCTTAGTGAAAGTCTGGGGGGTTGCAGCTCTTTACACAAACAACAGCTCATCTGCAATATCTGCCATGTCACCAAGATAAGTTTTTATTCATAAAAGTGACATTTGAGTAACTAATAGCTTTTTAATAGAAATATCTCTAAAATGAACATAAAAAGCATGGGTTTTTTTTCCCTTCAAAGTCTTCATTTATGCAGAAAATGTCATGTCAACCTTTTTCTTCTGCCTTTTCGACAAATGCTCTTTTCAAACTTACATTTCAGTTTCATTCTAATATGTAACATGTGCTAATCATATTAGGAATGATTCATTTTATTCAGGATGGCAAAATGCTTCCCTTAGCTAGTTCTTGTTTGTAATGCCGCTGTTAAACCTACAGCAGAAGAATCTTTTTCATGGATGAAGAAAAGTAGCTTCTGTCAACCACTTCTCCCACATGTCTTTTGCAGTGTTTTGATTTATTTTGTTGGGATTTTTTCTTCCTTATCACTCCTCAGACAAAGTAATTTCATAATATTTGATGATCTCTTATATTAGGGGCTTGGCAGATTCCAACCTTCATAACTTTATATGTGAAGACAGGGGTTTAAGATGTATCTCCATGTTAACACGGTTAAGGTTGCCTCTTGCGTGATCTGGGTGCTGAAGGTCTAGGTCTGGAGTTGTCTTCAGGCAGGGAGGTGCTGGCAATTGCAGGAGATCTCTCAGGATGTGGAGGAGGGCATGGGATGAGAAAGGGTGACTGTGGAAACATGGAGCAGCAAGAGTGTTGTGGACTTTTACTGGAACCTGCTTTTTGGCTACTGCAGTGTCACTGGGTAGGGTCAGGAGCCCAGGGTACCTTCTCATTACTGTTGTCCAGCTTCCCATATACACACACACAATCTCAATAGCAACAATCTTCTGCTTCCCAGCTACTCCTTCCACACAGTACTGACCTAATATTAAAAATGGAAACAGTTTTTACAAGCATCTCTTGCTGTAGTATAAGGGGATACGATTCAGAAGGACATTTAAAATATACTGCTGTTCTCGTTGAACGTTAGCTTTTCTTTCACACTCATCAGGACAGGTATTAGTTTTAGAGACTGACTCAGAGGAAATAGAAAAGTTAAAGGACCAGCCATCCCATGTGATACTTCTACCTACCTTGGACACCAAGGAAATACTGCCTGCCATTAGTCTTCAAAAAATTCCTCACTTCATCATCAAATGACCACCTACAGTACAAACAACTTTGCTTTTTTTCCCTCTGCCTTTTATTATTTTCCCTTATTTTTTCATGCCTCTTAAATTCTTTCATTATTTAACACTTGAACTTTATCATCTCATACTACAAAGTGGGTTTGGAGAATAATTTATGTAAAATAAAGTTTAAAATACTAGTTATTAAAAATCTAATGCATTAAAAAAACCAACACCCAAACAACTCTTGCCAAACTTTAGTCATAATTATCTCTGATTATCCTGAAACCTGGAGAAAATAAAAGAAAGCAAGTTAGGAGCAAAGCATTCAAGTGGAAAAGCTCACATAGCTGAGCTGCTGGCCATCTTTTAACTTCTCAGATAAATGCACATGCTTTTGTTAAAAAACACACTGCTAAACTTCTATCAGAAGGCTATTTTTTCTTGCCCCTTAGTGCTAATGAAGCTGATTACTGGTCCTATTTTATATGTTCATCCTGTTAGAACTGACAGGTTAATTACCTACAGAGGACATCCATAAGATCTTGCTTTTTATTATTGCCATTACTGTAATTTAAAAAGTCTGACAATATTTTAATCATAAAATTAGGGCTGTTTTCAGGGACTGTGACTCTTGTATCCAGATGTTAGCCTTCTTGCTACTGAATACTGTCAGATACGGGATGCTGGGACGGTGGATCTTTGCTGTGATGCAGTACGTGTGGCTGTTTTACTCTTTCCTACTTTTTGTGTTTGAAAATTAACGATCCCAAAGTAACATTTAAAAATATTGGTTTGTGAAAGAAGGAAGATTTTAAAGTGTTTTTCCTCCCCCACTATTCTCACTTCAGATAATCCATGTGACTTCATTTATGATAAGCATGGACTTAAACTCCATCGAGAGTATACATTTAGGAAACTGGTTGAATATGTAATCATGCAATACTTAATGCCTAAGGCTATTAATTTTAGACTGTTTTAGAAATAATACTCATTTTTCAAGTCTGCAATTATAACACATTTTTAAGGAGATGCCATTTAAATGCCAAAGGACTGAAAGTAAACACTGTACTAAAAACACTTTCTAAAAATCCATCATTGTTTTATTGCCCAGTAGTTTGTAACAGCACTTACAAATTATTAGATCAGTAAAAATCAAAGCCTATATCTGCAATGGTATCCTTTAGACCTGATGATGGGCTAGGTAGTGCAAAAGCTAACACATCCTCTTCTTCTTCCCCAGACCTGGATTAAAATTCTAGCTCCAAGTCACCAGCGAAAAGGGGTTTTGCAAACTTACCCTGGTCCCTCGTGGACACGTGTCCACGTTAAAAAGCCATCATGCAGCTTGGGATAATTGGCAGCCTCAACTCTGGAGGAGCAGGGAACTGGGTGAGCAGGGGGGCTGCTGCTCAGGGTGGACCCCACACCTCTGCAGAGAGCTGCACTGTCAGAGACACCAGCCTTCCACCTCCTTCCTTGCACAGTTTGTATCATAAATATTGCATAATGATTATTTGTCTCTGTTCCTGTAACCAGCAGCTGTCGTACCTTATATTCCTACTGTCACTCAAACTCCGCTTTTAGTCCTTGCTTTGAGACCTGCAAAAACTGTAAAAAACACAAACAACATTGTAGACAATGTTCTACATTCCTGGTGCTTGAATGGAGCCAGGTGAAATTTTCCTTCACTTTCCTCTGCTTTTAAGAAATGTCCCAACTCCCGTGCCTCTCAGCGCACTTAGAAAATTAAAACAAAAATTACAGTATTGGTGGGTGTGCAGCAGGAGACTGGTACGTTGTGTAAATTGAACAAGAAATTCACAATTATGCTAGCAGCGAGGATTGATAGTCTGCTTGCTGACCTCAGGTATTTGGCTTCAGATACAGGAGCCCTAAGTCTTTCAGGAGTTTTGCTGGCAGGACCCTGTACAGTGTAACTATGGAAATTAGAACTGAAGGAGGATGAAGTTGGACTAGAGAAATGAGGCCCACGTGGCTGCTGCAAGAAGATAAATCATTTAAGCCTTGCTGTTGTCCAGACTTTGCAGTACTCAAGAGCATCTCCTCTTGGCAAAAATGTGCAAGAAACCAAAATAATTTGATGATTAATTGTTCTTGAGAAGTAAGTAGTTTTGGAAGAATCATGTTTTATGATGCTCAGAACTGCACCTACTTCAAACATGGATGGGGACATCAGGCTCTGCTTCTTCTTCTTGTACCTCCAGCCTGGCCAGGTCATTTTCCTGTTAAAGAGTGACAGCCAATGTAAGGCCAGCCCTCAAGCAGGTGTTATTTAGGAGTACAAGAACAACTCTTCCTCTCTTGCCTCTGTGGTGCAACAACTATCTGTTGAGCAGGATGGAGATCACAGGTCTTCACCCGTCTCAAAATCAGAGTGAGAGAAGGCAAGTGTCTGGGGCTGGGAGCAGTGGGGAGGTCCTGCTGTGGAGCAGAAGCTCTGATGCAGAGTGAGGACCCGGAGGGACAAGGTGATGTTTGGCCCAGGAGTGTGTGGCAGGAATCCTGCCTTCAGCCAGACTCATCTTTTTTCATCTGGGAATTCTCCTTGTAACACAGGTCCTCTACTCCACTTGTATACCTGCAGGTCAGAAAGCAGAGTACAGCATCAAGAATTCAAGATGACCCCTCATTTCTATACTTTTTTCCTTTTAAGTTAGGTAGCACGTATACAGTGTCACCTGGATTCTTGTTATTCCATTAGTGGCATTTGGACAGCTGGCCTCACTAAGCGTTGTTTATCAATACACAATTACATAGAGGTATATGCTGAAAAAGCCTGTGTGCCTTTTGTGTGGAAAGGAAGCTGACCAACAGCAGTAGATTCCAGCATGTGTATGCTCCAAGAGTAGAGTGTATTTGTCACGGACAAGCAATCAAGTTTCTCCATTTGCATCTTTGTGAATGAGAGGATTTTGTTTTCATGGATTTTGTTTCAGGGGGTTCTTTGGAAAACAGGGGACTAACTCACACATGCAAGAGAAATAGAAAGACTACATGGTCTAATGACTGCAGTATAAAAACAGAAAACCTAGTGCTGTTAGAAACAGCATGCATTCACATTTTTATGCAATAGAAATATTTTTATGTGTTAGGACTTTTAAATTACATAAACAGATACTGGCCCATGTGATACTTAAGTAAATGGCAAATATCAGCTATTTCTGAGGATATGCTAAGAATTAGTATTTTCTCTGTCCATTGCAATATCTTCATGATATTAAGTGTGGACACCAAGATTTAAAGCAGAAGCACATCTAAATTATATATATATCATTCTTTTTCATTCTTTTGTTTACATAGAAAACCCCAGTATGATTAAGGATGAAATACCTTCCTACCCTCAGAGGCTTTATTGTAGTAAAAGTGAAAGTTGGTGTTGATTTTATTTATCTGTTTTATCAATAATCAACAGGTTCAGTTCATCAGAGCTCAAATTTTCAGTGCCACTTAATGGCTTTCCTGGTTAAAATTTAAACAGAGAGGTGATTTCACATCATTTTGAACCAAATTGAAATATTTTGGTTCATATAATAGATGTGTTTTATTTCAATTGTATTTGTCCCGTTGTGCCACATTGCTTCATGGGAATGGTAGTTTCCCACATCCACATGCTTGCCATACTAGCCTGGGTGTTTTCCAAATGACATTTCCCATCATGTGGTGTGATCTGACAAGACTGGTTAGTTCATGAATATCTTAGAACTGCCAATGTTTCCAGTGTGTGCTGAAGAGTAGGGATCACTAGAGGAGGACATAGTGTTCAATTATTTGTTGATTGTTATTTGGAGTCTCAATTTCCTTAATACCCACCTAGCAGGTATAGGTGACACTGTGCCCACTACCTTCCAAAAGCTCTACTTTTATAAAAAATCTTCCATGTGTGCCCATCTCTACAGTATTTTTGAGAATATTTCCTTGCCCAAATGATTCCCTGTAACCTACTCAATCCATGGTAGTCTTGCTTATGAAGAAAGAGCAAAGAGAGGAAAAGGCTGACCAATGGAAAATAAAACCACAACTTAATGTTTAATATATGTGTGACTCCAAAGCTGAGAATTTGCTATGTGTACTCAAATTATCTAATGATTGCACAAACGCTACAATCCCTCTTTCCAAAAGAGTTAAAGAGCAGGTATTATGACACATTATAGTAAAACACAGTTTCTAATGTTGTTCATTAAGTGCCATGTCTGAAGACATCAACTGGCTGAACAGTTAGGGGCTGGAATAGCCACAAGAGGTTGAATAGTTGGTAATTTGTATGTAAACTGAATTACCAAATCTGCTCCTTAAGTTTATTGGTATTTTCATTTAAGTGTGATCTGACACAGTAAGTTGCTACAGCTCCCCGGAATTAACTTCTTTGGGGAAAAAAAAAGTGTGCTATTTGTCATTATCTAGAATCCAGGACATAGTTTGCATTTCCCTTGTATAGAAAGCATTGGACTAGCATCCACAAGAGAACAAAGCAAACGCACTATATTCTGTTCAGAAAGAACAAGAAAACAGCATTTATAACAAAACCTCCATGGCAAGAGATTTGAATGTTTTCATCTGTTGGGCCAACACTCTTCAGGTTAAATAAATAAATAAATAAATGGTCAGTTATTTCTACAGGTTGCACAGGTAAAAAAGCAAAGTGAAAGGGAGCTGTTCTATTGCAAGTGTACTATATTAGAAAATCGTCATTGTAGGCATGGGTGGACTGGATTTATCACTATGTTCAAGTAGCTCCTTAGCAAAACAAGTTTAGCGACCGCTGCGTTCTAACTCAGAGGAGCTGCCTAAGTCCCACTTTCAGTCTGCTGTTGCTTCACCTCTGGATTTTGTATGGGAATGAGGAAGATGTTGTGAGCACTGTAATGGCTTGAAACTCTCTTCCTTAACTAATAAAGACATTATTCCAGCTTTGTAGCTGCTTGGGGCCCAGAGTCATCAACAGAACTCCAGGAGGTTGCTGTTCTTTATATATTTCTTATCAATAAATATTCTTTACCAGAGACACATAAAGTGAATTATTTACTTTTTTTTTTTTTTTTCCTTAATCTAACCTCCCTGAAATGTAAAAAGATAAACAGGAAACCCTCCCTGCTTTTCTAGGAGTTTCCAAAACATGACCTAGAGCAAAACTTCACAAAGCTAACGTTGCAAGAGTCTGTTCTGGTGGTCTGAGACTGCTGAGGGGCAGTGGCATCCCTGGGTGCGTGACCTGCCTGCCTCACTTTTGAGAGAGACCATAAGTCCTTATGGGACTCCTTTATGCACTGGGAACTTTAGGCTGCTGGCTAAGTCTGTTTTCTTACCATGTAGCATCATTAAAATGCAAAAGCCACAGCACCACAGTCAGAGGCAGTATGGTCAAAAAAGAATCCAGAACAAAAACACTGAACAATATTAAGCTATGTATGGTGAGTTATTTACTTTTGCTCCCAAGTCTATGTAAGAAGTATGAAGTACGTAAGAGCTAAAAAAAATATGTGAAGTTTGATGTTTAGAGCCAATTCTTTTTTCTTTTTTCTATTCTTTTCTTTTTTTCCCCCCATTGCATATATTTTGTTACCTGGGATATTTTCTTGTGACTTATATCTAAAAACAGCTAAGCTTCTAAATCAGAAATTATTTTTTGATCTAACAGAGAGGGCACAGGAAAAAAGTATTTGAGAAATGCGTTTGTCTAAAAAAACCTAGGAGAAAATATGAGCTTCTGGAGTAAAAGTTAAGTCAAGCTTGTAGAACAATTGCAGTGACTTTCCTTTTCTTTAGCAGCTCTTGCTTTATGCTTGTGATAGTTGTTGTCTCCCACTCCAGCCTCTACTTCTGAAGAGGAAGGAATAAAAAATACTTGCTGAACAACTAATTTATCAGCTTGACGTTACCATCTATCAAGAGGAGAGGCCTGCTGTTAGGAAAATCAAGATTATTGGTTCAGGGGTTTTGTTACCTCTTGTGAAATGAAGGTTAGTTTAACAATATACGTACCTGAGAGATGTTCTGGGCATTTCAAGCCCAAAGTCCCATACATCACTTCTTTTTCTGCAGTCTGCTGTGGTGGTTGCTGTCTTCATTGACTCTGTCTCTGACAGTCCTGCTGCTAAAGAGCCCACTGAAGAAGATAGGATTTGGGTTTCTTTTCCTTCTCAAGCTATGAGGCAGTCCACCAAAATTTTTAAATATTCTTAGGTTAATCTTAGATCTTACCATATATGTTTCAGTATAGCAACTTATTAAGTGTTGCAGATTCAAATATCTCAGGGCTGACAGCAGGGAAAATGTAAGCAGCAACATACAGCAACACCTCCATTAAGTGTCCTGCTGTTGAACTGTAATTTAGCAGCTGGAAGCCTTGCGGGGTAAAGGACTTTTCATATGGCAGTGAATGACTATGAGTGGGCAAATTAGTTTAGCCTTGTGGTGAATGAGGGCTAGTTTCTAAGTAAAAAAAAAAACAACAAACAAACAAACAAAAAACCAACCAAAAACCCCCCCCAAAAAAAACCAAAAACCAAAAAACCAAACCCTAATGCTAATGAACAAGAATTAGGCTTCTTTTTCCAATTAAAAAAAAAAATAAATCAGAAAATCAAGGATTTTTTAATCTCTCCAATAAATAGTGATATCTACAAATTCAGTGAATGTTCAAAAGCTACAATCTCTCTCTGATCTTGTTGCAAACCTTCAGCTGTTTTTTTTTGTTTGTTTGTTTGGGTTTTGTTTTTTGTTTTTTTTTGGTGGAGAAATGGCTGTGCGTACTCTAAATTTACACATTTATGGCCTGAAGAACTTATTCAATATGTAATTCAGAGTTCCGTGCAATCAACATTCCACTCCACAACATAGCAAAATACGGACAGGTCTATTAATAAAGAGATATAGCTGTGTAATCACATTCAGCCACTTTGTATGATGCTTGCATGATAATATTTAGTGGAATGATAATATCCAGCCCTTTCAAACCTACATCAACTGAATTCAAAGTAGAGAAAATTTGCACATTGTTTCTTCACAATTGTATGGATGCAAGACCTGATGCCTTGCCAAAGACTTCACAACTTACCACTCAGTGATGAGACTAGAATTTAGCGGTTCCCAGCTTGCAGTTATATTTCAGAAAACAGCATTATTTATTTTTTTTTGTTTAATTTAGACTAACCTGCTATATGAAACATACTGCAAGACAGTTGCAATCTGGTAAGAGAGTACAAGACATAAAGATGTGAAAATATGTATGTAAACTGGAGGGAAGCATAGAAGTAAGTGATGCTTTGTGCAGGCGAGGAAGGAATCAAGAGGAATCTCTGCAGTTCATCCTACCCTAAGGGAAGACTTACAGATCCCTAGAATATGATCATATGATCAAGGCTCATGACTGAAAACTATATGGTGCTTTATTTTTCTCCCCTCCCCCCCAATCATGTTTACAAGAGGCTTTCAAGAACTGAATTAGGACGTGACACTTCTCTAAAAACATGAGCAGCTTCTACCAACCTGCCTGATGGGCTTGGCAGATGACATTGGCAAAGCAAGTGGCTCATTGACTGTGAGGAATTGCCACCTATCCATCACGCCTAGGGATTTAACAGCTTTTACATCTCTCCACTTGGAAGACTGATATTTTGTCAGTACTTTTTCTCTAACGTGAACAGAAAGAATGGTATTTAATTCATGTGTGAGAGATTTTGATTGCATCTGCCTTGGCCTTTTATAATTTCATTTTGAAGTGTTAACATTACAAACAAATGTCATAATCAAAGACTAGAATGGGTGCCATCATGGTGTATGCTAACTTGTATGACTAATGGTGCAAGTGTAATATAAACTGCCCATACAAGATGACATTTCACTAACCACAAAACTTTCACTATTTGCTAATTACAACTAGCAAGTTCTTACCAGGCTGATGTTTTTAATTAGAGCTTATACTTTGAATTTTTTTTTTTTTTTTTTTTTTTTTTTTAAAATTTAAAAANTTTTTTTTTTTTTTTATGTTTAGAAGTTAGACAGTGCCCTCTCCTGGAGATAGGCTCCCATAGCAGTAATCTGTAAAGTGCCCCAAACGTTGCCAATTGGAGAAAACGGACACAAAAATAGCGTGTTCCTCTGATGAAGGGATTTGCCAGTTTCAAGGAAGTACACTTTGTTGTGGTCCCTCCTTGCATTCTGGTCTACTTGAAAGCATACTGTATAACAAAAATCATTCTCAGTTTAGATGGCAAAGAGCTTGTGATTAATTTAGCTTGAACCCAGTTGACTAGAGTTGATGGTGCAACTCGATCACAGTGAGCGGCAGGAACATATAGTGCTATATATTCCAGTTTTTTACAAATACAGTAAGACCATATTCATCTTCAGAAATAAGGGTGATGGATAAATATGCAGTTGAAGCTTACTTTTTAGGTGTTCTCTTAAATGTCTTTACTGCATTATTTCACAGTAAAAAAAATATAATTATGCTGAGAAGTCAAAAGATTAATTTTCTCTTTATCCTTTCTTGAGGATGTTTTGTTGTTTTTTTTTTTGTTTGTTTGGGTTTTGGTTGGGGTTTTTTTTGGGAAGGAGGGGTGTTAACAAAAAAACCCAGTACTATCAGTTTTACTTAATAATTCTGATCTCATGCCTTTGGACTTTTCCAGGGTCCATAAAAAAAAGTAGTTTACCCAGGATGTAACTTGAGCGAGAACATTCTCAAGATTTACAACATCTCACAGCAAAGGGGACAGAAAGAAATGTATTTCCCCAGTAGTTCATTTAAAACATGTATTTAAATTCCTTCAAAGATAGACTATAAAACTATAATCCAGCATTTACAGGAAAATTTAAATTAATGGCATAGAAAGCATTACATATCCATTAATCAAACTTTTATAGTTTTCAAATCACTTCTATGGTTTTTCTCAGCACAGAAAACACATGGAGAAAAATAGTTGTGCAGGATTCACCGTGAGTGATTTCTACTATTTGGTGGACAGGTTGTTTTATATATTAGCATAAACATGAAGCAAAGCAGTTCTTGTATTTATTTACTTAAATTTTGCATGCTTTCTAAAAATCTGCCGACTTCTTACAAGCAGACTGCCCATGCAGAGCAGCCGCTCTGTGTGCCAAACTCAGCATCCTCTGACGGCTCACTTCAAAGGTGCACTTCCAGGGAAAACTGCAGCCCATCCTACGGCATACGCTCACTCACATGAGGGGAGCTCTGGAGCAGAGATCCAGATGTGCTCCCAGAATAGTCTGGCCACTCGCAATATTGCCCTTCAGCCAGCCTTTGCCCATCACTTCTCTCTGCCTGCAGCTGTGGGGACTTCTGCTCCACCAACGTGATCTCCACTGCCCTCTGCAAAGAGCTGTGAGCTCTGGAGTAACAGACCTCCTCATTAATGGTCACAGTTGGTCATTAGCTGGTCACTGAATCTTTCTTGATGACCTGCTAATGAACTCCCCACTGGTTTATTGTGAAGATTGGTCAAGGTAGACAGTAGAGGTAATTTATAGCTGAACACCCGGCACGCTAATCGCCTTTGCTCAGCAACTGTAATCGACACAGTACTACTATGAGGCATTATTACATCCTTCTTAATTTATTTCTCAGGTGTAAATATTTCATGTTGAATGGAAATTTTGGATTCTGTGTTTAAAAATATGTTTACATATTTTATTTAGGGGAAAATTTATTTAAGAATTTACCAAGGAAAAAAGCCTTAATCTTACAAACTCCTTTTTTCTGACATTTTTTGCCCTTAACAAAAGATGTTTTTTTTTAAAAAAAAACCCTATGTACATTAATATTCACCTGTAAAAGACTCAGAGGCCTGCACAGTGCAAAAATCAGCTCTCAGTGGGTGTCTGTTAGCTGCAGGAACCTGGAGAGCTTTGATGGCTCAGCACCTGTGGTGCCTAATCTCTGTGAATCATGGATAAGTTGGCCAGAAGCTACAGTCCCTCCAGCTGTGATCTTGCCAGCTCTTAAAAGCTAAAAAGTTTCAACTGGGCCTTGACTTGGTGGGAAAGCTCCAGAAAAAGCCCAAGAAGTGGTGGTGATGCATTAGGTAGCACTCTTCCCTCTAAGACTGGTAGATAATGCCATAGGGGTTATCCAATTATCACAGGAGCCTGCTTTTGCTTTAGATGTGCAGGTACCTTCTCCCGTTTCGAGACTGATCAGAGTCCACCAATGCTGTGGCTACTAGGCATTTCACCACCCTGAATGTTTGCTAGATTGGATGACTGTGGTGAAGACATTCATAATACTTTAAGGTTTCATATTTTCATTTCCACATTTTCGTGTACCATAATTATGATGCAAAATGAAAACAAACAAACAAGCAAAAAAAGCTAGTTAGTTTGTATCTGCTATGCAACTGCTATAAGAAATTGGGTTTGCATCTGTTAAAATGTCCCAGGCACAACTAGGAAGTTTATTATGTTCCATTACAGGGTGTGACTGTGTTTAATTAATGTGACTCAAGTGGTATCCCAATTCGCATCTCATTCCTTGCAAATGGCTTCAAGATTGCAAAAATCTTTCTCAACTGGCACTTCTTGAGCTGTGTAGAGATTGAGGAGGTGAGTTTCCAGGGAGGTGTCCTGACCATTGATCCCCAGGGTGTGGGAACAGGAGCTGTGGTTGTCTTTAGAAAGAGAGTTTTTGCCATCTCAGCTTACATTTGGTAACTTTGCTCTA
This sequence comes from Aramus guarauna, assembly GCA_013400195.1. Classification (NCBI taxonomy): domain Eukaryota; kingdom Metazoa; phylum Chordata; class Aves; order Gruiformes; family Aramidae; genus Aramus; species Aramus guarauna. The sequence goes on along the minus strand of VXBL01005318.1, from coordinate 362,877 downwards.
AATGAGAGGAGATTACCAAAATGTCTTAGTGGTCAGAGATTTGATTTCATACTTTTTGATTATGAATGTGATGCTCCTCTCCATCCTGGTTTCAAGTACTGGAATACTCCTGTCTCCTTAGCAGGCGTTGCTGGCAAAGGGTGTGGCACCAAGCAGAAGTTCATGAAATGACCAAAAGCCGCTCAGTTCCTAAGCAGCTTGTGAAAGCAACTGTCGTGGTTCTACCCCAGCCAGCAGCTAAACACCACACGGCTGCTTGTTTGCTCCTCCCCCCGCAGGATGGGGGAAAGAAATGGAAGAGTGAAAGTGAGAAAACTCATGTATTGAGATAAAGATAGTTTAATAAGTAAAGCAAAAGTCACGCGCACAAGAAAAGACAAGGAACTCATTCCCCACTTCCCATGGGCAGGCAGGTGTTCAGCCATCCCCAGGAAAGCAGGGCTCCATCACGCCTAACGGGGACTTGGGAAGACAAACACCATCACTCCAAATGGCGCCGCCTCCCTGTTCTTCCTCTTCCTGCAGCTTTACATGCTGAGCATGACATCATATGGTATGGAATATCCCTTTAGTCAGTTTGGGTCAGTTGTCCTGGCTGTGTTGCCTCCCAACGCCTTGTGGCCCCCAGCCATCCCACTGATGGATTTGTGTGAGGAGCAGAAAAGGCCTTGGCTCTGTGTAAGCACTGCTCAGCAGTAAAAAAAAAAACAACTCAGTGTTATCAACACTGTTTCCAACAGAAAACCAAAACCCAGCCTCATACTAGCTACTATGAAGAGAATAAACTCTATCATCTCAGCTGAAACCAGGGCAGCAACATAGATGGTACTTGCCTTGATGTTGCACATTTTGATTACAAGCATTTGATTCTGCACCTTAAATGGCATGGACATGAGAGTTCAAGGCAGAAAGAGCAGCCAGATATTTTTACAGAAAACCACAAATCATTTCAAATAAATAAGACATTTATTTCATAATTAATTTTCTTCTTGTTATGCAGCATCCTGCATTTGTTTCCATACTAAAAAGTAAATAAGATATTCAAATATTAATACCATATGTTTGAGAAGGACAAGGTCTTTACCCAAAGCAGTGTATTTTTAAGGAAAGTCATTCAACCCAGATGGACTTCTCATGGCATCTCAGTACAGAATGAAGTAGTGTTAACATTGCTTTTTTTTTTTTCTTCCCCAGGAGCTGTAGTTAGTCAGCTTTAAAATCCTAAGATCAAAATTTGAAAGTGTAAATAAAATATGAGTTTGGTCTCAGCAGTAATATAAACTCCATGAATATACTCTCCTTGGGGAGGAAAAAAAGCACTCCTTAAATCACAATACTTCCTTAAATCACAGTGTAATTATCCACTGAAGAAATGCACATAGCAGTTTAGAAGAGCTGGTGGATGTTGAGACAAACATCTTTACTGCAGTGAATGGGAGATCTTTAACTATGTGGCTGTCATCTAGTTTTATCCAGTCTTACCAACATAAAAACCACGTGCGAAGTACCTTTTTGATCCTTGTATGTGCTCTAGATGAAACCCCAAAGCCAAGTGGTAGTAACATAATGTAAGACTACACAATGAAAATAAACCAAATTGATGGTATATTACATTTTTAATTTTCACTATAGTAACTAAGTAAGCAATGCTGCACGTATGTAGAATTTCTGCTGCCTTCTTTAGGTACCTTCATGGTTATTCCCTGTCATACGGCAAGACGTGTCCCACAATGTACAGAATGAGTTCACATGTGTTCATCTTTCAAGTTTCAGTGTTTAATACCTTCCTGCTAAGATAATGTATCAATGAGCACATATCTTTCTACTGGCTGTCCCTTGGAAATGGTACTGGCCTCTTTGCAGAAGCCATTGGAAAACTAAACTAACACAGATGTGATTGCATATCCATTTTACCTAACCTTTATTTGTTTTCAGAGAAAACATGGAAATCTTTGGTTAAGTCAAGTCAGCTCTTTTGAAAAACCATAGTTTCCTTTAATTTCCTTACCAAACATAGAAAACTTGGTGAAAAAATACAACATTGAATCCTGTTCTTATGTAACATTTAATTTCATTTTTATTGTATTTATTTTCAGAAAATATATTGAACACAAGTGCAAGACAAGTAGATACTTTTGGACATTTTGAACAGCAGCTGGAAATTGCGGGTGTCTACAGATATTTTGGGGTTTTTTAAATAAACAAAAGCAACTGATTAAAAAATGAAACTTTTGTTACAAATATTGAAATAACATATTGTCTTACATTCTTTGTAACAGGTGGTTCTGCTAATCTAACCTGCAGAGCTTTCTTTGGATACAGTGGAGATGTCAGTCCTTTAATCTACTGGATGAAAGGGGAGAAGTTTATTGAAGATTTGGATGATAGTCGAGTTTGGGAAAGTGACATCAGGTAAAATAAAAAGCCTTTTCTTTTTTTTTCCATCAATATCTTTTGTTGATAATGCAATACTTGTTATCACCGGCTAACTCAGGAACACTTTGGTATGATCCCTGCTTTTGCAACATCCACTCTTTACGTTTTCAGCTCCACCAGTAAAGAACAGAAAAATGCATCACGCCTCGGCCAGATCTGATGTTAGAGCGCTGCAAAAGTAGAACAGCTGCCCGACATGTACCATAGTGTTAACGACTGGAATTTGCATAGTGACTTTTTCAAACTGTGATAATCTACAATAACAAGCATTAAGGCAGTTTCTAACATCAAATAAAGATAAATAAATACATCAAGAAAAACAGCTCAGTAGGTCTTTTAAAACGTGGAGCCTTAAATATATGCTGAAGTCTGGCTTGTTTTGATTCCTTTTCTTCAGGGTAAAAGAAATGAGTTTCTTGGGATGTTATCTGGCCCGTGCGAGCCAAGCATCCAGTTATGTGGGCTGCTTATATCTGCTGAAATACTTCTTTTAGAGAGGATCTGGCAATTCGCGTCATGTACTTCTACTGCTCGTAAAAGTGCTGCCTCATTTGGAAACTAAGAAAAAAGTGGTTTTGTATTGAGAATTATATACTTGACATAGTGTTCCAACTCCTATCCAATATGAAGTATCCAACTCCTATCCAATATGAAGTATCTACTTGGATCTGAAGACATTCCTTCTTCATTTATAATTCTGCATATGTGTATAACACTGTGTCTATATATCACAGATAAACCCAGAAATGAAGGTAAATCTTAATGTGCATTACAAAGGAAGCTAAATAATCATGGCTGTGTTATCTACAGTGATTGTCTATAATAGAACAAAATGAGCTTATTTACACTTCCCATCTTAGACAGGAGTTTACTATCTCATCGAAAGACATGAAGTCACACTCCTTTTCAGCTAACCCTTGGATTCCTTCAGTAGAACCAGAGTAACAGAGACAATTGCTTTAACAAAATCAAGAAGGCCACATAGACATTCAAGGTCGTCATCCCCAGATATAAGCAAAATGGAAGTGTAATTCACCCCAGTGTACTTTAAGTTTATTCTGTAAAAGTCAAGACCAAAACACTAAAAGGCATGTGACAACCAAATCAGCTACATTTTACATCTAAAGCTTTTCCTGAGCCCTTCAGCCAGAGACTTGGCATTCTGAAGGATGACAAAAAGGTGACAAGAACCTCATTAAAACTTTCTTCTTTTGTGGAGAGAGGATCAGGAAGGCTGGTTTCCACTTCTTTTGTCAGGTGTGATGCGAGGGAGTAGCCTGGAATGGTTTGTCATTTGCTTCCCCATATGTATTTGCTTTCATCTGAATGAAGGAGTGGCATCTGGTATAGTTCTTTCTACCTATTTATAATACATAGTCAGGTTTTATAATACATTCTAGAAACATTTTTTCAGGCCATGGAATGAACACATTGTTTCTGAGTGGCACGCTGAAGACCCTCAGAAAGCGCACAACATGCTTGGCCCAAACTCCTAGTGTGACCCTAAACCCTGTAATAACTGCTTTCACTTTTCTAACATTTCGAGACTTCACATACTACTGATCAGAGTCTCCATCGGAGTGTGCAATAATATATTATCAGTGTGCATATCATTCTGCTTAAACAAGACAATTAACTGAAGTTCTCATTAAGATTTACAAAGCCAAACCTCCTCATTAGAAGTGAGGAAGAAAAGAGCATGATATAATTTAATTAAGATTGCATCAAACCATAACCAAATTTGAAGCAAGAGAGTTGTGAATTGTAAGTAGCGTTATTATGTCATGATTATGTAATGCTCCGCTATGATACAAGCAGAATAGCAGCGTTGGTTTCTTTTTTTTTTTCAGGGTTCTCAAGGAACATCTTGGGGAACAGGAGGTTTCCATCTCATTGATTCTTGACTCTGTGGAAGAGGCAGACCTGGGGAATTACTCGTGCTATGTCGAGAATGGAAATGGACGCCGGCATGCCAGTATTCTTCTGCATAAAAGGGGTAAATATGCAGCTTTTCTCCATGAAATGATACAAAATAGGGGCGGTCAGTTTTTAGAGCTTCTTTCTGATTCAAGCATGAATTTTGGCTTCCTGAAATATCAATGGTCAATGATTAATTTTCCCCAGGCATTTGTAAAACTTTCAAAATAAAACAGAAACGTTGTTAATTATAGTCGCCACAGGAAAAAATACAGTAACACCTTTTAATTATATTTATATGAAAGATGCATTTAATAATTCCTTAACTTTAAAACTAATAAAGGCTCAATAGAGAAAAAAATAGTAGGAAGCCACAGGTAATACAACTGTAATAATTTTCTGTATGAATAAAGTCAAATCTTAGAAAAGCCAACAAAAATCCATTCCACTTCTATCAGAAATGGCATCTAAAGCCCACACCAGGGAATTTCCTGCATAGCCTGACTGTAGAAATTTTCCTTCTAACACATTTGTTTAACACCAACATTTCTGAAGTGAAGCATGATGACAGAAACTTCTAAGGACCTTCCTGTTTCTACTCACCACTCACATCCCGTGATTCTAATGGCCACAGCCATCTCCCGCGGAGATAATTACAAGAGGTGGAGAATCTCTTGCAAAGTGAGGTTCCCAGATCCACTTTGTTCACTTTACCTCCCAGACGGTGCTCCACATGTCTGGGCTTGACAGTCCCCACCCTCATGCAGCATCCTGCTGGTTTAAGGGAGAGCAAAGAATAATCAGGAGCAGTGTCTGCACTTTGCTGTCATTACTGTGCTTTTTTAAGACCGTTTGTAAAGGTGAGCAAACTGGGTTCTTACTGTGGTGCTGAACTACTTGTGGCATCTCAATTTATATCAAAGCAGTGATGCCTTCCCTAGTTTTAGTCTTGTAGCATGCGAAGTCTGTCTAAGTTTAAAAGGAAGCCATAAATCAAGATAGTGTGACTCATCTGTTTAAATGTATTTTTGTGTACCTCCAGTTAATTGAACAAATCTGTAGCCATTTTTCTGAACTCTTTTCATTGCTTCTTAAAAGATTCAGATGTAAACACCCAGATGTTCTGCTTAGCCTGGCATTTGCCATATTTTCTTGAATTTACAGAGATGGGAAAATAACTTTGTAAGTAATTGAACCTCAACAATTTACCAGCGAGTAGTCATATACTTCTAATTCAGAGATGTTTGAACCCAGAGCAAGAGCTTAACCCAAGAAACACTGAAATCCAATGGCTTGTCTTTAATAATGAAATTAGTGCATGGAACACTGAAAATGAAGAAATTTTAAGGCTTAAATTCCTTTAAAGCCAGTACTTAATTAACTGATGTGTTTTAAGTCATGTGCTGATGATGAGTCCTTATTTCACCCCCCATACAAGCAGTAGCTCCAAGACTGACAACACGTAAGTCTTTTCTGTTCTATGACCAACAGCTTTTTAATTTAACAGTGTGCATGCATAAATTTTGCAAGGGTCTATTTTCCTGGCTTCCTTTCTTGGAGAAATCACTATGTCAAACACACCACAGTATGTGGCCTCATGATGACATGCTTAAGAGGAAGTAATCTCAATATTTAATTGCCCTTATAAATAGTGAAAAGCTAAAAATAGCAAAAAAATCCCCCAAATAGTATTTTTTTCCCCCCTTAAGTAAGGCTGAATCTGAAATTGTGATTTGGAAACAAAATCTGTTGTTATCTCGAAAAACAAAAGGTGCCTGATACAAGCCTTCTACATACTTTGCATGTTGACAACTGTTTCAGTGAAATGATAAATTAACCATGACAGATAAAAATTTGAGCTAGTCTCTCAGGTCTCCTAGGAAGAGGAGCTTTGCACTGCTTGCTTAGTCTCCTGTATATCACCATGACAACATTTCGCTTTAGGTTTCCTTGTTTAGATCTACATTTAGTCTCTGCTAGGAATGAATTAGCTGTTTATTAATTTCTGATTATTGGCTCACTTAGAATTGGGACCTAATAATTAGGTACATTTTCTTCCTGAACACGGAGGCATTTACAGAGGTATTAGTTTCGGTTGGTTTTCTAGTTAGTGATCTTTTTTTCCAGCAGTATAAGCCAACAAAAATGCTGAATCTGGAATGTTCACTGGATACCTGAAAAAGAAATTATAACCCTTCTTAAACTTTGTATGTGGTACATTATCACCAGGATCAGAAGGGACAGGAAAGCAGAAAGCTCTGTTACTGAACAAAGAGTGTTCCTGGGAAAAGAGATATTTAGTGCTAAACACTACAGTGGGGATTCAGGTACAAAATTTAAGCTTTCCAAACATCCTTGCAACTGCTGCTTCTCCCTGGTCAATATATTCTCTATGAACTTAAACTTCCAGGGGGAGCTTTTAGATATGTCTGCAATTACACACGCCCTGAAAGGGCAAGAAGTTCGGAGTCTAAATCACTGGCAAAAACCTGGATGCATCTTTCTCGCTCTTCCCACCAGTCAGCCCGGCAGGGACACCCACCCACCTTACAGAAAACACAAGCTGGATCCATCCAGTGGTCCCCACCACAAACCAGCACCTGGCACGTTCAGCTGGGGAGAGGCGGCTTCTGCTCTTTCTCTGACATGACACTGGAATGGAAACCTGGAGTCTTCCCTTTTCCGAGGGGAATTTTGGGAGGGAAGCAGAACACAGCTTCCCTGGAATCCAATGCCACTTTTGCAGGCAAAGCAAACCCAGTTTGGGAATCCAGCACCAGGAGAAAGCTGGGGCCCCTGGCACCTCCCTCTAGCCCAGATGCCAGCGCTTTGCGTCTTGGGGAGCTGAGCCCCAATTTACTCCTGGGCTTTACTTTCTGACTCCCAGTGGAGAAAAACCTCTGGTTTTGTACAGCTGTCTACTCCTTGTTAGACTCTTGACTCCTAAGACGCTGTGCGTAGGGAGAATTTAACTCAGGTCTAAAGGCAGTAGAGCATTTTAAGCACGAAAATGCCAATGCTGTTTCCTTTTCTGGTCCATTTCTGCAAAATTTGTCCAAAATTAATCAGAAAAAGAGAGGGATCAGAACCGAGGAGATTTAACTTTCATTCCTTTCCTCCAGCTGTTAGTCAAACCTCTATCATGTTTACAATAACCAAATTATTTTGTCTTTTATGTGAGAAACAAAAAAATCTGCTTGTTATAATCTAAGGTTGATTTTCTTACTTATTGTTGATAGCTATCATCAATCACCTGTAGCAGCTACAGGTTAATATTCAGCCACATAGAGGAACCTTCTAGAAATCAATTTTGAGAGTGGTACTGACAGCAGCTAAGCACAAATTTATTAATGACAGGCCACATATTGCAGATGATATAAGGGGTGGATCACACACTATAATTCTATTTTTTTCACAGGTTTTTAATTCAAGAAGATAAACCCATAGTCTATCAATGTAGTAGATAAAATGTAATGCATAAGGAGAAAGAATGCTCCTCTACTATGTTATGTATTGAAAAGTATGACTTTCATACTGGATCAAAGTCTTTGTAGTCTTATTTAATCATAGACTACGTTGGAAATACAGATTATTATATAATTATGTGATTATTTTTGTGGAAATTCTTGTCTGAATGTCTGCAGCTAAAACTCTTAAACAAAAATAATCTCTGATTCTATCTTGGCATTATTTTTTAATGTTATTGATATGAATTTAAAAACTTAATAATATACCTGTGTTTTTCATGGGACAGACACTAGAACTAAGAGCGGGTAGCATACTTTGTGCATTTTTTTCAAAGTTTCCCTTTCCTTTTCTTCCCATTTTCTCAGTGCTGTCTAATTTCCTATCCTGGGCCTCTTTCATGTTTTGGGTTTTCCTCTGTCACAGGTGTTCTCAATGGGCATATATGGGTCTTATTGACTATAAACTAATGAGGGATAGCTAAACCAACTTTTTTTCTGTTGGGACAAAAAAAAAGATTTTCACTGAAATAAATTGTTTAGAGGAAAATATTTATTCTGTTTGAAATTTCCCATGAAAATATATATTTGAAAAAGAAACAAGTTAATATTTCCTATAGGAAATACATCTTGAAGAAGCCTACAAATAGGTAGGCATACTTTAAACTCATCATTCATTAATGCATAAACATAATATTAGTATTTACTGTACAATTTAATAGCAAATTCTGAATAGAAAGTATTTCTGAATTTTCTTCATATGGTTATTAACAGTAATGGAATTGCTGATGAGCACCTTAAATTACAATGCCATTCACATAATAGTGTAAATCTGTTTTATTATTTAAGGACTTGCATACATTAAGTTTTTTGATCTCATGAGTATTTTCAGTCACTAGGACATGATTTCACACAGTGGTAGTAATGAGTGACAATTAGGACTTAAAAGAGAAAAGAAACTGCTTCTTTTCTAACCTCTGCAAAGAAACCGCAGGTGTTATAGCTCCCTTTGCCATAAAACTTCACGACGCTTCTAAAATTTCTGAATGGGAGCTCATCATGTAAGCTATGAGAGCAATGAGTTTTATATTTCAACTCCTGTTAATTGGTCCTAATTACTTGAACATTCCAGCAAATCTCTGAGTCTCAGTGGAAGCAAAACTTGTAAAACTCTGACCTACTTGGTCAGTTAAGACCTTAACATCTACATCTTCCAGTGTGTAAAGCATTCCGTTTTTATTCTGCACTGGAGTTCCTCACCAGGTTTTAGAATTAATACTTAAATTGGATTTGATGGGAATTGATTTTTTCATCCTCCTATGGCCATTGAAGAAGCTTTCAGGTTGTCACTGTGCTGGACAGTGCGAAGGTTCAGTCAGCCAAGAGGTTCATGACATAGGGCCAAAAGTCGAATATCGCCTCCCCTCTTGTCCCAAACCCAACCAAAAGTGACTGTTCTTTTTATACTCAGTCTCACCTCGGATCAGTAAATTAGTAGAATACTAAAGACTACTGCCTGACAGAAACTCTTCATAAGACCAGTTTCTTCATCAGTAAGGTTTTTCTCATCCTTTAGAAAATTGGACTAAGACTTACCCAGTAAAGAGGTTACTCAGATTACTTAACATGTGCCTAAATCTAACTTTCCTCTGACAAAGTGTCAAACAAGTTGGTTTGTTTAACAGATTCCTTTTTAAAACAGTTTTTCTACCACTTTTATCATAGTTCTTCTCTTTATATAACGTCTTAGTGCAATTCTAACCTTGATTGGCAAGGATGAAAATATTTTAAAATAAAATGTCACAAATTGTTCCCATAATCCATGCAGAGCTAAATTATTCATTAATGCTATCCTCAGAAAAAATGTAAACAGTATGTTTTATGATCTTACATCCTTGGAACTTGGTACTCCATTTTCCCCACGTTTTAGCACCTCCCAGTGCTTTTTACATTCATTTCTTTCAGAAGATCTAAAAGAAGCAATTGTGTGGGCTGTCTGATTCCTCCAGTGCAATAAGCAAATAGAAGCCCTCCTAATCAGTAAGGTTTTAAGTCATACACAATTCATTTATTTGGGGAAGCTAACCAGAGATTAATGCAATTCCTCACTATGACACTGTTTTTCTTCAACCTGAAGTAAAAAATGCATTTAAAAAGCAATATTCTGTATTTAAATGCAGTAAACTTCAGTAACATTGCAGCATCTATGGTTTTTTCAGCTTTATCCTCTTTTGAGTTAACACACTGTTGGAAATAGTCAGTGTAATTATTCTCCTGCTGGGAACAGGTATCCCGCACTTCTCAGAAGAAATAAAAATGTCGTCAGTAAGAACATACTTCTATTATAATAATTTACTATCTCTATTCTAATAACACTGGAAATCCAACAGCAGCAAGGCTCAGATACGCTGCCTGCCATACTAATGGATAGGTTAACAAGATCCCTGTCTTGTATTTGCGCACTTATATACATACACATGTACATACAACCCCAAACCCAACTGATTCTTTTTCATAGATGAATTGGGAATATATATTATATATTGACCTAAACATTAAAGTGAGAAAACTAGGTCTCAATAGGTCTAATAAATAAAATGAAACTAGTGCTTTGAGAACTGCAACTAAATTTAGCCGCTTTAAGTCAACTCGGTAGACATCTACAGGCACGTATGTCCTATGCTGGCAGAAAGCATATACTTTGTGCTGAGAAATGATTTCATAATCAAGCTAATGAGCATCCCAAATCTGTTTCTACTGGTATCAGAAGTATTATTTTCCTACAATATCCATCATTAATTATTCACAACAGTATCCATAAAGCCATCTAGGTACCTTAAATACAAGCAGATTTTGTTTGGCACATTGAAAAAAAAACAAACAAAAAATCCTAAAAAGTAGATAATAGATTATATATATATATATATATATATATATGCATATTGGATATGCATATGCTGTATAAAGCTGTGGTTCCATATGCTATACTTTGGAGAGATAATTTGTTTTACAGCCATGCCATAATGAATACTGTATTAAGGGAGGGGGGGAGGAAAAAAAAAAGTGCAAACTTTTAAACTATGAGTATGGATTTCTTTCTTCCCAAACTAAAGTCTGCCTACTGTGTACTGCTGATGTCTGAAATGAGACTCAGACAAGTACTGCTGTGTTAGCCAGCCTCCTTCTTCCGTTAGAAGAAACACGCCTGTTTATAACCAAAACTGCACGCTATGACACATCGTTCTTGCATCGGTTGTCAGTGTCTGCCTTCTTTACCTTCTCTCAGGTGTTGTCACAAGAGCTTTAGTACTCTCTTCAACTGTTCCCCTTCCAATTTATATTCATTACCTTTATGTTTCTTTTAATAATTGGAGTCTATGAAAGTATACCTAGCCAAACTGACAACTGTCTCTAACCAAACCTTGTAGCTGTGTGAGTTAAATCGTCCAAGAGAAACAGAGAATGGAAATAAGTTTAGGCCACAAAGTTGCAAAGATTTATGTATGCACTAACCTGGAGCTCTGTGAATAGTCCTGTTGACTTCAGAGGGATTACTTATAGTCCATGAAGTTAAGCAATCTGCGTAAGTGATTGCGAAATTGAAACCTTAGATAGACTGTAATTGAATTTTGAAAAAGGCTCAGAAATTGAATACACAGCTATAAATCACATGTCCTCAAAGAGTTATAAATCACAAAAAAAAAATGTTTGAAATATAATTATTTTTCTTAGTAGCTCAGCTGTATGTGGACTAACGAATAGAATAAGATTAATTTTAAATTATCACAGATCATTAAATGTAAAGTCCCTGAAGCATGTCGTATAAGTCAAAAGATATGAATCTTTGAAGGCACCCTTTTATTTACTTTCTCGTTACAACTCCAGCTTCGATAAGTGATTTACCTGCATGACATAGAGAAAGGAAGTTTATCAAATATTAAAGCTGGGTGAAGATCAAAGATATATCCTACAAATATGCCTAATAATTAGGACGGAATCAGTATAAAATGAGTGCATTCATTACCAGCCATATCGTGCCGGATATTTGGAGAGGACGTGTACTTCGTTTTAATTAGCCGTCTTTTTCACTGTGTTGCTTGGCCAAAGCCTCCCGATAAGGAAAAAAATTGTAGCCATTGTTCAAAATGCTTGTAACAAATCTTGTTTTAAATTGAAGCTATTTATTCAGAAACCAATCTACTACTGCTGCAGTAATCAATGTGTTTTCCCTCGGAGTAGAACTGTTCCTGTGCTACTGGAGGACTATTGTTAATTGCCTGTAACTAAATGATTGCTGTGCTTCTGGATGTAACTCCCTGGCACTACCTCGTTTGTTGTGTTTAACAGAATGCCTGTCCCCCTAAGGGTTAGCCGAGTAATTTTCCTCTCTTTTTTCTACATTCAGCCTCAGCTCCTTAAGGAGGGCCAGGTCTCTAATTTGAGCAACGTAACACAGAGGCTAAATAGATTTTAAAAGGCTTGCACTTTTCGTCTCTCCCCTCTGATGTGGAATTGTGCTGAAATTGAATCTTTTTTTTGCGTGTAGCCACTGCAGGAAACTTGAATTTCAGCAGGAAAAACAGATCACACTTCAAAGGGAGTGTAATGCCTGCTGCAGCGACTGTGCTCAAATCGCAATGCAAAAGGCAGAAAAAGCAGCAGAAATAATTGTTATTGTGAAGGCAACCTTACACTCTAACCTTGCTGTTGCACTTTAGCTTAGCTTTAACAGTCACTACATCATTGTTGACATTGTTGACATGCACGTCACCAACACCCTTGGGTTCGCAGAGCACCTTTCAGGAGTAACCTCTCCGACGAAGGGGTCGGAAGCACCCTCCCCGATTCACGTTGGGAAAACCGAGGCACAGACGTGTGAAACGGCTTCAGTTCCCCGAGGGGCCAGCAGCAGAGGCAGGACCGAGCCTTCCGCTCCTCACTCCTTCAGTTCAGCCCGGCATGGGGCGATGCTCTTCGCGCAATCCCCGCGGCAGCTCCAAGCCAGCCAGTGCCCCCTCAGGGCACGGTTTAGCATCCTGCAGAAACGCTAACTCAAGGCCCACAGGACACCGACCCGGTGTGGTGCTGTGCCCGGGCCGATATGTCCCGCCTTGCACGGCAGCGCGCAGATGTGGCTGTCCCACTTCCAGCGCTCCAGGGCTCGGCTCAGGCGTTCGCAGGGCCGGGTGTAAGGATGGAGCAGGCTGCCCGGCTAATCACTGCTTCTCTCTGCCTCCGAGCCCTGACAAACAGCACCCGGAGCAGAGAGCGAACACGTGCTGACAGACCTTGTCCAGCACGGAGGAAAATACAACCTCGCTATGCTAGATGGATAGTGTGAAACTTACTTTGCAAACCAATCTCTTTAAGGAAGGACCACCTTAGCCTCGTATTCGTAAGTGATCATGCTGGGTTCAGCAGCAGCACGTGAAAAGGTAATTTCTAGTACGTTTCAGGGTGACTTAGAGAATTCTGTTGTTTGTTCTGGTTGCCTAATTTAGGGCAGGTTTATGCGTGTTCAGATAGATTTTACTGAAGTAAAAATATAGGCATAATCTCGAATTACTTTATTGGGAAAAAGATAACTAAGGGCGACTCTCTGATGGCAAAAGCGATGCAGTGCATTAGTCTGATTTCCTGCACGGTGACAGAGAACAGATGACTACCTGCAGTTATTTTTTCCATGTAATCTCAAAATCATTAATTTAGGAAAAACTTTTGTTTTCTAGTTGTAAAGTTTTTCCTTGCCTTTAATGAGTCATAACAGCAGGCACATAAATAGAATATTTTGTGCCTAGCAACCCGAAATATTAAAACCTTTCTTCTAGTTACCATTGAACAGCTGCATCACCTGTAGTACAAAATGATAAACAGGGTATAGTAAGCCAGTGCAGAGTAATTTCCATTTCCATTTATATTCTAAAATACTGTATTACTTGTGTATGCAAACAATTTTTTGTTGGGTGTTTTTAATAACATTCCCCTCTCTGGACCAGAAAAGTATTGAAAGTCTGAAATAACCATGTCAGTCTTAAAAATATCTAACACAAAGGAGTTTCCAGCACAGTTTTGGAGAGAATGACATGGAATATAAATGCCTTTTTATTTTATTTTATTACACTTTTAGTGCCTTCTAGAGAGCAATGAAATCTTCCTACAGTTGCCTCAAAATAATAAAAAAAGTGTGCGATTCTCAGTAGACACAGTCAAAATAAATGGAATTGTCACTTTTTCCCCTAACCTTTTATTTCTCTAATTGAATTGGATTGTGCTGGAGTATCACATCTGCATAAGCACACACACACACAAAAGGTTACTTCAGGGCTACCCTGCTTCACTCAGACAGAAGCTGCCCACTGGAAGAGGATGCTGTGAAAATAGCACAGAACTGAGCTTTCTCCAGCACAGATTTTTATGAAGCAAACCGTATATCTTAGATTTCCGAGATCTGATTTCTTGGCATTCCTCAACACTGAGTGATATTGGAAAAGTATGGGTGGTCTTAAGATTTGCCATCTATTACTCATTTCAAATTACAAAATCGTTAGTAACGCTCTTCCTCCTCCCACACTCTTTTTTTAACATTGCCAATAAGCAAACGAAAAGTAAGAACAAAATGGATGCCACATAGCTGCGTGAGCTTCCTTGAGCATGCGATGGTGAAGACTGGGGGAGGTGAAAGTCCATGATGGCATATTACTTATGCGCTCATAAGTGCCCCCCCCCGAGGATATCATTAGTGATAGACAGTTGTGGCCACATTTGCCCAGAGCCCCCATCCTCGGGAATGAGGCTACGTGGCGACGATCTCAATCCATCACGTGAGTCACGTGAATGCAGCAAAGACATCAGGGGGTCACGGTCTGAATGGGAATGTCAGACCAGACAAATCGGGATGGTTTGCTGGGACTATACATAAGCCAACCCCATTGGGGGAAAGGGGAAAATAAAGATGAACTGCAGATTGTTGGGAAACTGTGTCAAAGATATCAACACACAACTGAGATGTGATCCTGTGGGGTTCCTTGGATAATTTGTCTTCACATCTTTCTAGTTTGAGTTTTTTTAAAAATTGTTATTTTATTTTGTAAAAAAAAAAAATCAAATCCTTAGTCTAATCTTATTCAGTAGACTGAAACTCACCTTATTTGTGTGTGGAATAAGGCAGGAACTGTGTTTGCATTATAGTCCCCTCAAAAAAGAAACATTCACCTCTGCTTTCGTTGTAAGTAGAATGTCAACATTTACCTGTGTAAAGCAAACTGTGATCTATCTACAGAGAGAGAGAAGGAAGAGAATGATCAAATATCTCTTATATATATGCACATACTCATACACACACACACACATCCCCAGCAATTGTTATTTTTAAATGAGTAATTTAGATGGTGTACCAGAGGAAAAACTAATTTATTAAAGGAAAAAAAAAATCTATTAATTAGGTATCTCTTCAAGGGCCCTAAACCAAAGTAAATACATAAATAACCCATCATTCATTATTTTATTTTAATGTTTAACATAACTGCAAGGTCTGCTGCTAATCTTTCTCCAGTTTGGAATGTGGTTGTTATTGCGTTTTGTAATTCTTTGCAGAGCTGATGTACACAGTTGAGCTTGCTGGTGGGCTCGGTGCTATTCTGCTGCTGCTTGTTTGTTTAGTGACTATCTACAAGTGTTACAAGATAGAGATTATGCTCTTCTACAGGAATCATTTTGGAGCTGAAGAACTAGATGGAGGTAAGGCAGCTTCTTAGTACATTTCCTACTTTTTAAGTATGCCTGTCTTTTATTTCTCTCCACCAAGGCCCAAAATTCATTTCAGTTGAAAATGCATTAACAACTGCAATTTTTATTTCTCACTGCATTAGGCACTGACTTGAATATGCATTCCTCATACAGCACATTAACAGCAGTGATTGCTGAGCTGATGTACGTGCTGCTCTCGGGAGTTCCAGAAGACACCCATGTCTTTTGGATTTTTATTCCCGACACTGAATGTAAATTACCAACACTGATGCATTAAAGATTTTCACTTTCTGTCAGTACTGAAAGCCGGCTTCACTTCTCCATAAGCCAGGGAGTGTCTTCCCTAATTGTATTCGCCAAAAAGGTAGAGGTTGAAGTGAATCTCAATTTACTGCTTGTTTAAACTGATCAGTTTCAATAAACTGTACCGAGTGTTTGGGAATGAACCCAGCAGTTCATTTTCTTGAGTTCATTTACTTAATCACTGAGAGTGGCTAATGGTCATTAAAGTTGTTCTGTGATTGAAGGACACCCAGCCTAAACAAAAGTAATCTGCAATATATGCACCAGCCTGTGTCAAAAGTATACATGCATTTTCTTTTCTTCTCTTTTTAAGCGCTGAAGAAAAAGGTCTTCTATGCCTCTAACCCTACTAATCAAAACTGCTGCTGAACAGCGAATTGGATTGAGCTGCAGACTCTGATTAATTAAGTTTGGTTTCTTTGGTCAGAGTTCCTGATGTTTTGTGCTACCACTACGTCTTTGGTGACAGGGCCTTCTATTTTATCGATATACTAATAAAAGTTATTTTACAGTTCAAGGTAATAGCCTGTGGGCAGAAGCCACTGCGACATGTTAAAATAAATACATACTGATAAAAAAGCGTTGGCCAAATCTGTCACCAATAAGGGAACAGTGCGGCAGCAGAATTAGAGGTCCTTATATAAGGGAAAGACTTCCATAATAAGATCACTAGGGAATGACCCACTTCTGCCTCCCATCTAAAATTGCATAAGGATTCAAAATAGAAAGTGCTCAGAACAACAAGCCCAAGAGCATTAGAACATTTTGTATCCTTCTACTGGATTTACAAAAAGGATGCATTAATATAACAGCTCATTGGGGGAAAAAATCAGGTTATCCTACTTATCTTACAGAGGAGGAAACTGAGGCCCAGAGGGACTGTGACTCATGGAGGCTTTTGGCAGACACCTTTTTTTTTTTTCAGGAGCTGAGATCCTCTCTTGTCCACAAAGCAGCCCCCAGTTTAAATGGGCGTGCTTACTTGCATGAATTGTGTGAATTTAGTAATAGTCATATTATATTATGCAGAAATAGTTTAATTAATAATTGTTTAAATAGATGCAATTGAATGTTTTCTCTCTTGGTATCAGTAATTCTTACTTTAACAGCTGTCATTTATTGTTATCTCAAATAATTTCCTTTCATCTGCAAGCTTACTCTACCAGGAGTTACACGCTTGCCTCTCTCTCTCCTCCCATCTCAAGCATTTGTCACCTGGGAACAACAATATTTTAATCACACATTTTAAACAACAAAAAAGTGACCTCTAAAAGATACTGTTCTGGGATTGAAAAAGAGGAAAGCCAATATCCATTCGCTTTATACTTCTGAGCAGGGATCATTGTTAAAGAAGATAAAGCATGGATTCTCCTTAGATGATCAATGCAAACACTGATAGCTTGGGCGCTTAACCACAGTAATACAAGAAGAAAAATACTACTTGCAGATTCCTGTTGGAAACCTGTAGCTGCTACTGTTTTCAATACACTAGCAACATGGATAAAACCCATTTTGCCAATGAAGTTACTGCAGCTGCACTTTCTACTCTGCCTCTTTCACTTACTCTCTTGTAAAAGCAAGAAGACAAGACAGAGAGAAAATGCCTCATGGAAGACCAAGCCATGGCTTGTGCAGGAAGAAATTGCAGCCATACATTCAGATACTTTCCTTTGGCTTAGCTTGTCACTGTTTTGTGACAGACACAAAATGCTGAACTCTAAAATCTTCTAACCACATCTCCTGCAGTGCAACAGCAGAGCACCCACGTGCTATTCATAATTTACACCATGTTCTGTCATAATTTGGGACAGCATGTAGATAAGCAAACATCAAAATATCACAGGCTTTTTTTTGCGTGTGCACTATATTGTACCCAGAGAGGATTCGAAACACTTTAAAAGTGAGGTCCAATTAAAGTTTTCAGTTGAAAATCTCTTTTAAAATGCAACACTTCATTTCTTTCCTGATCAGAGAACAAGCCCTTCAGGATGTCAAATCTCATCACAATTCCTCTTTCCTTTCCAAGCCTTAGACACATCAATTTTTCTCAGGCTAACATATACATTTCTGTGGGAGTCATGGGTAAATTGTGAGAAATATTTGAAAACAAAGTATTTAACCCTTACAGCTTATGCAACTTAACTTATTACTTTCTATAGGGGTACTGCGGATTAAGCAAGTGAACACAGCTACTGATTCCTCATTTCTCTAACTTGCAGCTTTGAATTTCCCATCTTCTCTCTCATCCTGGGGACTGGATTCTCCTTCTGGTTTGGTTTTTTTTTCTCTCTCCTGCAAGCACTTTAGCTCAGTCTCTCCTTTACTGTCTCCTGGGAACAGGCCCACTTTTTTGTTTTCATAGTTAATTCCTTGCCTTTCCTCCTAAATTGGAATATAATAAAATCCAGTTCGCGTTCTCCTCCCACTCTGTGCCCGTGCTTTCCAGCCGCCTGGGAGCTGACTCCGCACCGGGAGGCCGCGTGATGGACACTGTGTCCATCCTTTGGTGCGGAGCAACGCGACGTGCTGGTGTTCAGTGAGGGGACGCAACTTTAGACCATTCCCCCTGGTCCTATCGCTTGTTATCGGCCTCTTCTCCCTGGTAACAAGCGATAGGACCAGGGGGAATGGTCTAAAGTTGCGCCAGGGCAGGTTTAGGTTAGACATCAGGAAAAATTTCTTCACAGAAAGGGTTGTCAGGCTCTGGAATGGGCTGCCCAGGGAGGTGGTTGAGTCCCTGTCCCTGGAGGTATTTAAAAGAAGGATAGATGAGGTGCTTAAGGACATGGTTTAGTGGTGGGATGGCAAGGTTAGGTTAGCGGTTGGACTTGATCTTAAAGGTCTTTTCCAACCTAGATGATGCTATGATTCTATGATTCTATGACCTCACTGTGAACATCTGACAGATCCCCCGGGAGCTGGAGCACAGGGACAAGAAAAACGCCCTGACCCTTGGCAAAGCAATATCTTTCTCACCTGCAGGTGTTTGGCATGACCTTGAGTCTCAGAGGTGTAACTCACCCTTACCAGTTTGGTGGTCAGGAACCCCCAAATCTGTTTAAGTGGAGAATTTCAGTTCAAGGTCTTTCCACGTACACGAGGAAGATGATACCTTGAAGTCATATGCAAACAAAGAAACGTCCAGTATTATTCTGAAAACAGTATTTCCAGAAATAGATACTTCACTGGGAACTTCTGAGGGCTGATCATTGTTAAATGGAAGGCAACCTTTTAGGTTTGCAGCTCTAAACTTAAAATCTTATTTTAAAAAGCCTTGTCCATAAAGTGCACTTTAAGGACTAACACATTATTAGTGAAAGCCACTTCTAGGAGTGATGAGTTCTTTTATTTTGCTGTACATTGAGCTCCAACACGAGAGATTTTATACCACGTTCATCCTCTAAGGAGCGTTTTAGCAGTTACTGTTTATGTATTTTTTTTTCCAAGGATCTTCTCTTCCTGCTTTTCTCAGTTTTTAAATGACTTGATAGTCAAACTAAGCATCATACTTTAACTAACAGAGAAGAGTAAAAACGCAAGTAAACTTTTACAAGTACCTGCAATCAACACATGCCCTGACTTCTTTCTACATTGCACTCTATTGGTATCAGAAGACATATTACCACTGTAGAAAAATCTGCTCTTTACCTACGTATGAGCTGACTTTGAGGCCCTTAAAATCTATGGAAATTTTCCCAGGATTTTACCTGGGACAACATTCTCCTTTGTGAGACTGCTCCTGCTCATCAAATCCTGCAAGGATCGGTCCCCAGGCACGGTGGCCACAGCGAGGGTGGAGAGGGGAGCCAGACCACTTCTCTGAGCAGCTGCCTTAAAGTGGCCAGGAAGCTCAAAGTCACCAAAACAGCTATTTTCAACTTTTTCTTGCCATCTCAAGACCTGAGAGTTTCCAGTGGATGTGCATATGTCTGGATGCCAGCTTTAAGGTGTACTAAGGATAAATCCAGAAGTCTACGGATGGCAGGCTGAAAATCATTGGACATGGTCAGATGGGCAAAATTACTCAAAATCATGAACTTGTATATGTGTGTTTACATTCCAGCTTCCAGTTTCAGAGAAAAGTGTGTATGGTACAGTCAGCAGTAGAAACAGTCTGAAGGCAGCAGCCCCTACCATTACCTGAGTATATTGGTAACCATTTAAATTGGTGGAAGTTTTTGTACAAAGGAATTAATAAGCAAGGGGTAAACACTATCATAAAAAAAAGAATAAATTTTATGTTAAGAGGGTGGCATGAAAATTTGTAAGGGTTAACAAGTAGCAATTAAAGAGAAAGTTTGCACAAACGTGCTCTAAATATTTTTCTAAGGAAATTTACATAAATATCCTTTCTCACAGCTAGACTGAGGAGAAAACAAGCATAAACTCTATCATCAAAAGTTATAAATCACAAAAATTTATTAAAGGCAAAACCAACCAAACAAACAAACAAAACCCACCAAAACCTGTAGGCAGCTGATAACTAGAAAGTGAGAGCTTTGCTCAGCATCTGATAGCATGACCTTCACAATGACCCTTGGTGACTTTAGGTCCCATCAGCTGTTTCTACAGTGTTGGAGCAGAGCTCTCCATGTTGTCCTGACCTTATTCTCAGCTTTCCTTGCCAAGGAAACCTTGGTGAAGAGAGGGAAGACACAGGCCCCGTGCAGCTGGGCTACAGGCAGGGAAGGCACCGGGGAGCCGGGGCTGGGGAGTTCCTCTGGGTTTCACTTTCAGTTCTGCAGGTTGCTGCGGTTTTGGGTGGTTTATTTTTCCCTCAATATTGCTGAAATAAAACAGAGTGCTCCTACAGTGATTAAAATGTGCCACTGCTGAGCTTTCTAAATTCAGGAAATCTTGTCTGGATTTGGTACGTGACATCTATAGTGGCTGGTTGCACTTTCTTAAGAGATGAGTTTCTACTGCTTGCTGAGGGGAAGCAAATCAATGCTCAAATTAGGAGATTGATGAAACAGTTGCTGCCTTGAAGTCTCTGTTGCACCTGGGAGTCCTTAGGTAATCATGATTTTTGTCCTTACTATTATTTAGCTGCAAATGACTAGCAGGGTTCATGGACAGACCTATGGGATTGCCCAGATAATATCTTATTAACTGTACAAGGCAAGAGCAGGTAAGATGTACTTCTTAGTGATTTCCTGAGTTTCATTCCAGTAAACCTCTTATGCAGCAAGGAAAGGCAACGCTTTGAGATTCTTAATATTTCAGTGTGACTTAGTTGCTAACTTTCAAATATAACTTTTTCCAATGGTTTAGGCACTGCCAAGCACTTGTGTTAATGATTATGCTATGCAGGTATAGCTGGACTGAAATTACTGCTGAAGTTAGTGACTTTGCAATTACAGAATCTTCCCTGGGGACCCACAGAATAAGTTTGCAATAGCAGCCTCACCACTGCGTATGTATTCTTATTGACTATTGGCAAATCGTGGCAATAAGAAATCCTGCTCTATGAATATCAATTTCAAATTCTATTAAAAACACCTTTAGAAAAAATGCGGCTTTCATCTTTCTAAATATTAGTGGTTAGAAAAAGGGATTTTCCTCTTCTATAATTACAGTTTTATTGTTGGAGAACTACTTTCCTTGTCTTGTTTATGTTATTTATTCATATCTGAAAAGCAATTCAAACAATAAAATCCCAATTTATATCTCCTCTAAATATGAGATTTTCTAAATTGTGTCCTTGAAACTTACTAATTCAAAGAAAATTTCCTGCTTTTCTCTCTCTTCCTATTTTATAGCATCTAAAGTACATGCATAATATACGTATTTAAAAATAAAATAACAATATCACCATGAACATCTTTAGATTCCAAAGTAAAAGATTGTTATAGGTTAGAAAGTCCAGATGTAAAGTAAAAAAAAAAAAAAAAGACTACCATATATAAATCAATGAAGACTGAGATATCTCCAGCTCCTCAACCAGCAGCTTTGTCAAATTGTTCTAAGCTTTGAAGTTTTTTGTTTTGTTTTTAATCAAAGGCCAAAGCACATTGCAGGTTTCCAAGGTAGGTGAGATGAATGCAGCATATTGGTATCTGACTTCAAGAATCTTGGATTGAAAGCCTGTTTCCAAGCTATTTCTCCCTTGAGTTTTGTTTATATCTATAATGACTTACTTAACATTTCACTGCTTTTGCCTAGATCAAGGCTGTCTTAGCTCCAGTTTTCAAAATACTTAACCCAACGATAAGATACAAGCACTGTCACTGAGATCAGCAGAACTAAAGAATATACATAAAATTAAGCATGTATTTTACACAAGTAACTAGTTACTTTTTTGAATTAAGATTGTAATAAGACAATCACTTCTTGACGCTTTTTATTTAAGAAATTCCTTTAGTATAGAAAATGTTGTATTCTTCCTTTTTCAGAGTCAACATGACATTCTTTATTAGTGTCTCTTCCTAATTTATCCTTTTTAAAATAGTAGCTAGTTTCTTCCAGTCTTTCATAGATAACTACTATGCTATATTTCCAGCTAGGTAATTATGATTCAGTATTTCAATATCTTTCAACATCTACTAATAATATTTTTTTTTCTTAGTTTGGTGTTTAACCTGCACATAATTTATAGCAATGAAGAGAATAACTCGTATCACCAGTCTCTAACTTTTGTAATATTTTTAATATTCTGAAACTCTTACAAGGATTTCTGGGTTTTCATATCTGTCAAGAGCAACTTCTAAGATTAATGGTTCATCAGGTTTTTATATTGAAAGTAGAATGTCTTCAGTAGTAGTAATAAATTTAAACTTCTGTGTCAATAAGAATGACTGAGGAACATTTGAGATGCACTCCTCATTTAGTTAGCAATACAAAATCAGACTAAATATAAAAGAAAAAATTAAATTCAGTAATACATTATTCAGTTTAAATAAGTAATATTCTATCTTATGCATCTGTCAATGACAAATTTTAGCTGTAATTATAGAAAACCAAGGAAAATATAGCTTACAGAGAGAATTTGTTTTACACTTGAAATCATGTCATGGTATTATTTTGTGGCAGAATTTTTTATCTGCTGGGAATCACTCCTGATTTTCAAAAAATGTCAAATGCAGCATCTATATTTTGGGGTTTTCATAAATGGTCTTATAAAATGAACTTTAAAATTGGTATTCCTTTTATTTTATAATGTTCTTTAGACTTCCAGAATTCAATATGGCTTAAAGGGAAGAAAAAGGGGAGAGGAAAAAAAAAAAAGGGAAAAAGAAATGCATGTCCATTGTTGTAATAATTTTTATAAATTTGCCTACTAGGGACAAAGGATCTTTTTATCCCTGGTCTATGGTGTGCTAAGAATACTCCAGAACCTGTTTAGAATTGATTACATTTCTTTAACCTCTTCCCCGATGTTGCACTCAGAAAACCTCCCTCCAATTCACCATTACCCACTCTGCACAAGGATATAAACTAGCATTAGGAATGCTACACTTTACAAATACTTTGACACAGAAAAGACTAGTGTTGGTAGTTCTTAATTTTTAGTAACATTAAAAGGTCTTGACATTTCAAAATAAAAGAAAATGTTAAGGTGAGCTTCATGAGCAATAGTAAATGCTGTGAGGAAAAGTATAAGCATCTTGAAAGCATTTAAATTACATTTTTCATTGCGTTAAGGGTGATGAACATTATTGCATCGTGTACATTAAATGTGGCCCCACAAACACTGAAACAAATACAGATTATGAAATGCCATAGTCATTATAACTTTGAAGCAACTACTGTCTGGGAAATTTTGAAAGCCCGGTATTTTGCAACTTTTCTTGAACACAACACAGTTGTTTTTTTTTTTTTTTTTTTTAAAGAGGAAAGGCTCCTGCATCAGCTTGACTACAACTCCCTACAGCATTGGGAGAATCCAGTCTGTCATTTCTACATGAAATCCTGAAACTCTGAGTTAAATCAGCGCATAGCTCCTAGGCTCCAGTAACGAGTATTTGAGTCTTCACTAGACTGGCATGTGCTCTGGTGAAGGAGTGGAATCAGCTGTCCAGTTCCATAGTGATCTAGAAATGGAAGATCTGCTGAAGCCAGACGTGTTGCCAGCCACACCAGCTGCGGAGCAGCCTGCGCACTGTCAGCTGCCTTCAGTGCACTGGCTGCTTCTGAAGGCACTGCTGGCTCTGGAGGATTGCAGGATGCATGGAGGTATAGGTTGACCCTGGTGACTAGGTCTTACAGCTTCATTGGAATAAGATTCACTATGAAATACGATAGTGTGGGATTTCTCTTTATTTTTATCTATTACTCTGTCTTGTGCTAAAATGTATCATGCCATCTGCAATGTTTAAGGTTTAATAACCCCTTGAAGGCCCAAACTGTTGGCTTCTTGGAGAGCAACACGGAAATAATTAGAAAACATGTACATCTATAATACAAATTCAAAGTTGAAGCTGTTTGCTGGTCCCTGTAGAGGAGGAAGTTTTATCTATCTTTCTGTAGGCACCAGCTTACCATTTCTTCATGCGTAGCTGTTAAAAGAGCATGCATAAAGATGAGTTCTTAGATGTCTGATAGGAATTTACTTACCCAAAGATCCCATTTGCATGTGACAAAGTAGATGCATATAGAGTCTGGGTTTCATTTTATGCTTACATTGAGCCTTTAAGTGACTGCTGCTGAGCACATCCTTGGAATAACAAGCAGCATTTGCAGCTTCTTCCTCTAGAAGTTTATATCACTTCTCCTGGATTAAGACTGTAGAAAGTTACAGGGAATATGGTAACATATTCTACGTTTGGATGAGTACCAGAAGGAATGGACAGCATTAAAGAATTCATGTTGCAATGATGCAATGGGTATTTTGGCTAAAATCCTGGGCCACTAAATGAAGGAGTGTTTCCATGTGCTATTAATGAAGCTGGGATTTGCCCCTCAACGTTTACCAGTAAGATTGATCCAAACAATTCTGTCAGATCTATGGCCGAGCACAGCCTCACGACCATTACTCAGTGTCCTCACTTTCAACTCCATAGAACAGCTGAAATGATATGGCAAAGTTTGCACTTCACAGTCTGTTTTGACCAGAGTCTTGCAATACCAGTGGTTTGGGGCTGACTGAAACATCTGTGGACTGGATACATCATACCTTGAGCATGAGCTGTATTTGACCTCATTATGCTGAACTAATCCAGAGACTCCACGTGCTCTCATGGATATCTACAGTATAATAACAAAGAACGTGTTTTGCATCAAGGCTGGTTGAATTTGGCCATGCAAGGTCTGCTTTAGGTTTTGTTTCAATAATTTCAGTTAATGGATACCACAAAACTTCACAGAACTGGAGGTTGTTGAGTTGAAGAGCTCCATCCTAGTTGTATACTACCAGTAGGCAGTAGAAAAGCAACTACAAACCACGTAACCAGAGAGAATTACTTGTCCATTCACAAAGAATGGGAAAAAGAAACTTATTATTACTCAAAAATGTTTCAAAGTATTGCTGTTTAATGATATTGTATTGTATGTCACTTAGCTGTCTTCACTAAATTATAGGACAGCCATTACATAATACAGCTTTGCAACATACCTGGAGGCAATGCAAGGTGAACATACTCTGTTATGTTTAAAAAATAAAAATAAAAATAAAATCTTGAAATGGTTAAGGGATTAAGAGTGCTTTCAGGTACAAAAGTATATGTAGATAATTGCTTTCAATCTCCATGGGAAAGAAAAAAAGTTTCAGATTAAACGATCAACATCCCTGCCTTTGGTTATTGGAAGGTACTTCTCTTCTTAAGCGTGGGAGGAAACAGGTAGTGAATAACTATATTCCATATTATTGCTAATGCACAGGAACCTGACAAAAACAAATCTTTGAAATGGCATAATATATCTAAAGCCAAAGTGCAAGCAACAATCAATTGCATTTTCATTCTAAGGATGCTTGGACAGAAGACTTAATTGCTTACTGATGAAGGGAATTGAGTAAATTCTCATTTTAAAGAAAAGCTTCATTTGCCACCAGCTTTGTTTGTTTTGAATTCGGATTTTTGCCCTTTTTTTCTGTCACCAAATATTTGATGCAGCCAGTATCGGAACAT
This sequence comes from Aramus guarauna, assembly GCA_013400195.1. Taxonomy (NCBI): domain Eukaryota; kingdom Metazoa; phylum Chordata; class Aves; order Gruiformes; family Aramidae; genus Aramus; species Aramus guarauna. Next base: position 336,944 of record VXBL01005318.1, on the reverse strand, counting down.
ATTGCATAGCCAAATCTGCATTGATTGTACTACATAATAATGTCAAGTCCTTTATGACTTGATTTGTGATTCGGAGCAGATCAGGAATTTTCTGGTGAAGTGTTTGTTTTTTTTCTTGGGATAGGCAGATGTGCTGACACCAAATATTTTCACAGATAAAATACACATTCCAATGAATGGTCAAGAAAAAAAAAAATCTGTAAAGGACTTCCTGCATGCTTGCTGGGAGTCTGGGGACTCCTGGATGTGTTGCTCGAAGGAAGGCTTACATGGAAAACAGCCTGAGAGCAAAGGGCTTGACAGCAAAGCCAAGAGCAAGATACAAGCCCCAGCTCCCAGAGTGTGACTCAGCTGTAAGATCTGGATGTTTGCAGGCTCTCATCTCTCCCTCTCAGTCCCTTGGGACAGCACATTAAAAAACATGAATTAAGTTCAGAAATGTTCTTGAGGATGTAGTCAGTCCCACTCATTACAAGCAGGAGTAGGTGGGACCATTTAACTCAGAAGAACCACACACAGAGACGTTATCTACTTTGTGTTTAAATACTTTCCTGGAGATGGGAAATTTCAACAATTTTATGACTTCTCCCATTTTTCATTGCAACTGAAATTCTACATTTTGGCCTATTGTCTACTAGCTACTATGAAGAAAATTAACCCTCTCATCTGAAACCAGGACACCTATCCATAAAAATTAAAGAAAATAGTAAATAATGCCATTGTTCTCTGATCACAGCACAGAAAAGATAGCTTCTGACGGCTGCATAGCTATTTGTTTGCTGTATTTCTTAAAATGTTTCACAGAGTTGGCAATATAATGCAAATAATTTTTAATTAACTAAAAGCAGGCTAATACATAAATATCATAGAAGTAAAACAAAGGCATATGAGATCACCCCCTGCGTATCCCAGGCATTTCACATTTTGCAAATTGTCTGCTCATGCCAGTATGTCACATAACAAAATTACCACAAAGGTAATTCCGCTGTAAAATGAACTTTTTACTTTTCATCAAAGTTAAAAATGGAGAGTATAATAGCTCAGGGAAACTGCCGTGCTAATGTATCTAACAGTTTCCCAAACCAGACCACACATATTGGTGGATGGGAGCTTCAATAAATTCATGATTGCCTGAACCCGTCTGTGTCGATGTACCCTAGATCCTGGCCATTCTTTACCCTTCAAATGCTGTTAAAACTAGGAAACTAGGGTAGAAAGAAATGTTCCCTGCAATACAGGATAATGCAGTTGTAGTCGGTGGAAATGCTGGAGCCTTTGTGGTATGAAATATGTATATTTCAAATAAATGCATTAGTGCAATATTTACATTTGCAAGAAAACAGTGGCATAGCATGAATAATTTTCCTTCTAAGAATGTGCAAACCATCTTAACAGACAATACCCTGAGCCTTTAAAACAGGTTGAACACAGCATTATTTCTTATTATTTATTCCTTTGAGAATTTATACATTCTCATCTTTGAGTAAAGACTTTCAACAGAGCAACACTGCTCCCAGGCATGTACTATGGTTATGACCATTACTAAGATGACAACAGAAAATGGCATTACTGCATCATTATTTTGTCAGTTGTCATAATTTCCCCATATATCTCTTGACCTTTTTGTGTGTTAATTCAGTTGCTGTGTTACCACTATCCTACTGTGGAAACAAAAACCTGCTACGTAATCTCCCTTTACCTCATAGTTGATCCATTCAGTGTTATTTCAAGGCATTGTCAAAGGCATTGGGTGCTTGTCAATGGTTAAGGATCATGGTTTCACAAATATTCCAAAGAAAAATAATGTAAAGAGTGAACCATAGAAGGTAGTGCTCCTCTTTTTCTTATTTTTCTTTGTTGTTGTTCTTGTTGTTTATTTTTTCTGTGGATATAACAATCCAATATATAATATCACACAAAAAGTGTGCAGAGGAGAGAACGAACACCTGGTCATGTCATGGGTTGGGAAAGTTTGATAGTTACAGTTTTACCATTTTAATTTTGTCATCTGCAAGTGTTAATGAGCATAGTATACACAGTTCCTCAGAAGGAAGAGTGGACTGTTCAAGATTAGCACCATTTCATTAATTTAATTTATACCCTTTGCTCCCATCCTGCATTTGGCAGACTTTTCCAAACAATGCTACCAGAGTACGAAAGGTGTAAAATGAGGAGTGGCTCAGTAAATAACAGAAGTCAGCATTGACTGCATATAATGTTAGTTATGACACACAGTCGAGTATTCAATCAGGTCTCTTTTACAAGCAATTGATATTCTCGATAGCCTGTGCATAGTGTTGTCGAGAGAGTTAGAAGGATGTTAACATTTCATTACTCTTGCCATTGATTTTTTTCTGCTTTCTTCACAACAAAAGTCAAAACATGACCTCTTATTCCACTGAATTAGTTCCAGAGCGCTTGGCATTATTGACCTCCTAATGAAAATTAATGATGGTTATTTTGATTCAGTCTTTCAAGTAGGCACACCAAGCACATTTAAGAAACAGGCACATCTATTTCCATATTGAAATGAAATAAGATACTGTTAAGTGACGAAATGTACATTAATGCAACATTAAATTTGCAAATTTAAGCACACAGAATTCAAGAAGTTTAAAATGCATTATCAGGAGCTGATGCTGCAAAGATTTAAGCTTGGCAATATTTTCAGACTTGGAAAGCCAATGAGTTTTACAAGTAAAGCTACACATATGCTTAGAACATTTCAGCCCCAGGCCCTAAGTTTATCATAAAATTCTGGCAAGACTGAAATGTTTTTGCTAAGCAACAGAGACAATTGCACATTAGCTTAGGTATTTCCATGCTTTTCTTTTCCCTTTGAAACCTAGAGAAGAATTCAAACTCTTTTCTGCGACTTTTATTCTGTGCTCACAAGCTGTCACCCCAAAGTTGAGTGGATTTCCTTCATCTGAGCCTTACACAAATGTTTATGAGCAAACTGACTTCAGTGTGTGAATACGGATCCCTTCTCCCTTGCATCTGTGTAAATAAGTATTACGTCTACCAGGTGAAACAGGAAAGGTGAATGAATTCATATCTAGAGATTGGGTGAAAGCTTGCCATTTTATCTAAGCAATGTCGTATTCCTGGGAAATTCTCCCAGAAATAATTCCTGGGAACTTATCTCAGAAATCTGCAGCAATGAGTGAACTAACTTGCTTTCTTCCTCTCTGTCCTTAGACAACAAAGACTATGATGCATATCTATCTTATACCAAAGTGGATCCTGACCAGTGGAATCAAGAAACTGGAGAAGAAGAAAGATTTGCTCTTGAGATCCTACCAGATATGCTTGAAAAGCATTATGGATACAAGTTGTTCATACCAGACAGAGATTTGATTCCCACAGGAAGTAAGTCATGTCTTTATGCTTGTGTCTTTCCTAAACTGCAAATGCAGTGATTGTTTTGTATCGTTTCTATAACTACTCCTTCAGAATGCCATCTTTCCTCCCTTGTCTTAGAGAATGGTGAAGATAAGCCACCAAACATACTTAGTGTATATTTCCCAGATAAAATAATTATTTTTCAGTAATTGTATTACATTGATTGAAGGTGAGGCACTACAGAAAGGGCATGCGTAAGTAAAGGAAATGAATGAGACTAGCATTTTTTCAGATTTTTTGAGAGCTTGCATATCTAGGAATGAATACAGAGGTCTTTGTTTTCTATTCATCAGAGTTTGCCTGGAAAGATATCCATGATTCCAAGTATTTATTACAGAAATGCAGATAGGAAGGAAAAAGTTGTGTTTGGACCAAGGCAAGAGTTGACTAATATTGTTTACAGCAGAGCAAAGTAGTGAATTCTGTTAGTGTCCACTGCAGATAAATGTGCAGTGGAGGTACTGGATCATTCTCAGAAACTGAAAATTAGAATTGATTCCAGCAGGTACAAGTAGATCTTTTTCATGTTACTTTCACATATTCCAAACTCCATACAGTAATTTTTTTGTAAGTTGCAGTAGTATTCTTCATAACTTCAGTATAACCATATAAACACTTACTAAAATCAGTATCTTTTACTAAAGATGAGAAAGGCTGCTTGCTACAGGCAAAACACAACATCAAACAATCACATGGATATTTTTTAAATCTACAGCAAACTAAACATTAATTTGCAGGAGGCAACACTGTTCTTGTGAATGTGTGTGGAGGGGACATGAAAGAAAAAGAAGAATCTAACCCTACAGTACATCTTAGAGTATTATTTGGATTTGAGACTGAAGCACATAGTTGCTGCTTTGTTGCCTACCCGGGTGACTTTTCTTTTTTAAAGAAAAAAGATGGTGATGGACATACTTGTTCCAATAAAGATACAGATATTGATACAAAACCACAGCTTATAAACAAACACTCACAATCCATAGTGCATGAGGGAATAGATGTTTTCCAGGATCACAGAATGTCTGAGGTTGGAAGGGACCTCTGCAGGTCATCTTGTCCAACCCACCTGCTTAAGCAGGGCCACCTAGAGTAGGTTGCCCAGGACTATGTCCTGGCAAGCAAACTTGGCACATTTGCAAGTGATGTTTTTGCATATTTCAGTGAGCTCTTCTGGGAGCAAGGATTTGCATCTGTTGTTTCTCTCCAGTCTATAGGAGCAGAGTATTTTCTTAGATTGATTTTTGAGCAATTCTCTTATTTTGTAGCCTACATTGAAGATGTGGCGAGATGTGTAGACCAAAGCAAGCGACTGATCATCGTCATGACTCCAAATTATGTGGTAAGAAGAGGCTGGAGCATCTTTGAACTGGAAACAAGGCTTCGAAACATGTTAGTCACGGGCGAAATCAAAGTGATACTGATTGAATGCAGTGAACTACGAGGAGTAATGAACTACCAGGAGGTGGAGGCACTGAAACATACCATCAAGCTCCTCACTGTCATTAAATGGCATGGACCAAAATGCAACAAGTTGAATTCCAAGTTCTGGAAACGTTTACAGTACGAAATGCCTTTTAAGAGGATTGAACCCATCACACACGAGCAGGTTTTAGATGTCAGTGAGCAGGGGCCCTTTGGGGAACTGCAGACAGTCTCCGCAATTTCCATGGCTGCTGCCACCTCCACTGCTCTTGCCACTGCCCATCCAGACCTGCGCTCCACCTTTCATAACACATATCATTCACAGATGCGCCAGAAACACTATTATCGAAGCTATGAATATGATGTACCTCCTACCGGCACCCTGCCGCTTACCTCAATAGGTAACCAGCATACCTACTGCAACATCCCTATGACACTTATAAACGGGCAGCGGCCACAGACAAAAACTAACAGGGAGCAGAATCCGGAAGAGGGTCACACAAACAGTGCGATACTGCCCCTCTTGCCACGGGAGACCAGTATATCAAGTGTCATTTGGTGACCGAAATGCAAGGGGCCGTCAACCCCCTTGAATAGGAGCTGAGTCTGCAGTCCGGTGCCTGGAACTACATCCTCGACTGCTGCTGTTAAACATGCATTACAATCGATAACATATGAGGAAAAACAGGGTCTTGTACATATGTTTTTTGCAATTTCTTTGTAGCATCAGTCTTCCTGTTTTACCCATGTCTCTTCCCATTCACATTTTCGACTTTGTTTTATATGTCATTGGAATTTGTATATTTACATTTTTTTAAATGAAGAGACTGCTGTATAGATAGGAAAATTTTTTGCTTCATTAGTATAGTTTTAGACTTTTTGTTTGTTTGTTTTTAACCTCTCTTGGGAATGCTTGGACAAAGCTATGTTGATATCAGAAGCACCATCCATTTTGTTGGCCTGCCTAGCCTGATTCCTGAAGGCCATGCCTGCTGCAGTTCACCTCTTTTGGAGAATATTTGTTCTTAGAAGGACCCCATCCCTCACTGAGAGCTCCAGTTTCATTTCTGCTCCCGTAATGTGCACTGCTCCTTCCCTGCCCTTACAATGACCCCCATTTGGGGTAACACTACAGTCTGATCATCTAACATGTAACTTGGTAGATACCTGTCAAACAACAGAATATACCCAATCTGTATCGGTTGCTTCACAGTAGTCACTACAGAGTGTGTAGAAACTAGAGATGGTTTGGCTTTTGCTTTCTTGGGTTTGGGTTTTTTAATTATTATTTTAAGAATGAGTTGATTGTATCCCTTTTATAAATATAAAAGCAAACCCTATTTTTAACACTTCCTGGAAAAGTATTAAAGTGGTTGTGGATTTTATTTTTAAGCATTTAACTTTTTCTTTCCCCCTTTCAAAACCCTGCAAATAAGATCATTTGCAATTGTCAGGCAAGTAAGACAAGTGAGGCAATAGGCACTGAAGTGCAGAGAGTCCTGCTGATATTTACAGTGATGACTTCCAAACCAAAGGGGAATAAAAAGACAGTATTGTAGATGGTTTGTCACTTTATATTATAGAAAGGGTTATTTTCTAAAAAAATAAGAGCAAAACATTATTTTGCTGTGGATTACAGAGTCCCCTTGTATTTTAATGTTCCAAAACCTGTATTTGCTTTAAAATTATATATTCAGGATTAAGAATTCTTCTTTCATTTGGTTTTAGCTTGTAATGATAAGTAAAAGTTTATTAATTTCAACATGATTTCAGTAAGATCTCAGGCCGAAAAAAATGACATGAATACCAACAATTATCATTGTTTTCAGAATAAACTTTATTTATACAAAATTAATATTTAAATCAGACCTGGAAGTATTAAAAACATTTTATTCACTTTAATGAATAAATAAATTAGTTTTATTTTTTATGTATGATTCTATCTTTGAGGAGCTGCAAATAATGAGTGTACCATGGCTGTCAGGGAAGGAAAAAAAAAAAACCCAAAGCAAACAAACCCACCCACTATGTTTACATCTGGACATCTTTAAGACAAATGAAGTAAGAAGAAAAATGAAACTCATACTTATGTTTTAAATAATGGAAAAGTCATTTCTGGTTTTAGAAAGAGCAAGGAGCGGTGTTGTAGCTCTACAATGTATTCAGGCCAAGCTCTCTGGTAGTCTCTGCTAGCAGAAGCAGAGGAACTGGGGTAGTTACTGGTTTCCGCATGCTGTCATGTAGTCATGGACTTGATGTACCCCAGCAGAAATGTAACTGGTATCCTGGCAAACAGACCTTATAGTCTATTTATGTAATGAATTAGCATTAGGTATTTTTATGGTAGCTGAATGATACTGGCCAATATAATGGATGGGTGGGGTTTGTTCATCCTGACTGGCAGAATGAGAAAAGTACAGCTTATAATATTTTGGTTTTCTTAATGGGAAGTGACAGGTAGAGAGTGGGTAAACTGCAGTTTGGGGGATGTTTGTGGGAGTAATCCAGAACTGACAGTGTGGGAGGAAATGACTATGCTCCTGTTGTGAAAGTCAAGAAATCTCTGTATCTGCGTAACAAGCTAATAGAGCTTTGGGATGTGCACTGATTTTTATTTGCTTAAAAATGTTTATTTCTCTGGCAATTTGCTCAAGTCCTTTTCTACAATCTGTTCTTTACTACGGTGTCTCCTTCCGGACATGTGCCATACATCCACAAAATGGAAATGAAGCTGCCAGGCCGGATAAAATTAAGAGAACTTTGCATGTTTGGTTACTTTCATAGTGTAAGAACGCTATTATTTATTTGCTCTTACAGACACCTGTCAGGCACTGATGGCATTTGCCTTCATTCATCTGGATGCCAAATACCCCAGTATCCTCCAAAAACAATGCATTTTTTTCCCCTTCCCTGGGGTAAAGACTGAGATGCCGAATGAATGTAGGATGTAACTATCTGACCGCAGTCACATTTAGACGATCAGTAGGTGTTTCCTTAACCACCTGGGGAGTACTTTTCTGTCGTTCTATTTTTAGTGTAGATTTAAGCACTTTGAATAGCATGATTCAGGGATTGATGGATACTATTTGATATTCACACTACTTAAAAAAAAAGGTTTTCTTATGAGTTTTGTCATAATAGTTAAGAAAAAAAACAAGCAAAAAAAAAAAAAAAAGAAAGAAAACACAAAACCTGAAATAAATGCAGAAGCTGTCTATGGCTTTTGAAACATTCCTCCTTAGTATTCCTCCTCTATGAACAGCTTTGGGTGGGGAACAGTGAAGGAAACTGTTGTGTGTTGAGGTGCTCTATGCTTGACAAAATTTCTGCTGGAACGCAAAATAAAATGAAACAAACAAACAAACAAACAAAAACCCCAAACAAAGCCAACAGCAAACAAACCTGTCGTTGCCCTAGTACTTAGAATCCATCCTTTTTTGGTGAAGGTGTTCCACTTTTGACAATGCAGCCTGAAGTGTGCATGCAATAGCCACATATAAGGTTTAGCCATAAGCAAATAGCACTTTATTTTAAAAACTGCACAGTGTGATGATTGGAAAAGCTTACTCTGCCTGGTCAGTAACTTCGAGTCTGTATGTGGATTCTATGCACATGAATTATCCAAGTGTGGTGCTTTGTCTTTATAAGGCTCTCTTTAATCAGGGTAGTCCTTGATATAAAACTAAAGGACTCTGTTGCATAACCTGTGGAAATTCAGTATATAGGTTCTCTGGACAGTACATATAGCTGAACAGAAATGGGGGACTGTACAATATGAAGCTAATTATTTTGAAGGCAAAGTGCATTGCTGGGTCTGATTCTGTTCTCAGTTGCAACAGTATGATTTGAGAGTAAATCTAATAAATTTGAATGAGTGTAATTGATCTGTGTGGGAGAACAAAATTGGAAAAGCAAAGAGAAAAGGAATTCGTATTTGCAGTCTGTGACAAGCTGAAATCTTGGCTGCAAGGAAAGCCGCAGAAAAATGTCTTCTGCATTTTAGGAGGGACCCAGCTCTCACCTGGCAGCCAACATCAAACACTTTCAATACAATCGGGTTCAGAGCTAAAGACTGTTAGGCTTAGATGCAAACTAAGATTTTGCTATTACTGCACAGCTGTGAAAACCATGTGTATGTTACATAATGGGTGATAATCAGCTTCAAAATAATTGGAAAGCTTGTTATACCAGCCTGATTAAAATTCACAAAGTTTTACTTGGATATTGTGCATTAATGACACATTTAAATTATAGATAAAGCAGTGAGATTTGGGGAAAAGTGGCCTCGTAAACAGGCTTCCTTCATCCTTAAATTGAAAAAAAAAAAAAAAAGACAATTTCAAGCTAGCAAGCCTAAGGAGAGTTTAATTAAAATCCAAAGAAGAAGAAGAAAAAAATATAGCAGTAAATTAAGTTCAAAAATAGGACAAAGGCCAATGGAAAAGAAAGGTCAAAATATCCACCTGTTTTTTTACTCTATCGTGGCTTATTTTGTCATGCAAAGCTCTGTACTCTGGCTGACCTACATAAAGCAACTGGCTTTTTTGGGGCCCATCCAGACAGATCAGCAACACAAATATGTCCCTGTATGTCTAATACACTTCCAAATTATTTTGTCCTTGTTGGTAGTCTAGCACAGAGAGTTTTTGATGTGTCTTCTATTGTTGTGATACAGAGGATGGCAGAAATCTGCCAGTGCTAAAAAAAAATCTTGGTAACAGGCTTAATTTAGTATCCAGACTATGTTCCTTCACACCCACCCCTTATCTGATTTGTTATTAGAACACTTTTTTAAATCCATGTCTCAGCTGAGCAAGAGATTAATGTGACTGGCATCAGAAAAAATGTAAGCAATTTTATAACAATGAATCTCCTTGTATAATGAATGCTGCAAGTTCCCTTGCATTTTTTCTGGATAATCACAACTCTTCACCTCCTAAGTAGCCCACTGAGTGGAGGTTGGAGGACACCACTGTGTCTTTCATTTGAGATTCACTGAACTTAGTATGGATACCGAGCTGTGATTCATGATGTAATTTTGCTGGGCTATTTCCCATTGGCTCTGGCTATATCCCCCCAAGAAGACGTGTTGGCAGCATCACACTTCTCCAGCTGGCCTTGGGTTGATGTTCCAGAACTTGGAGTTGTTGCCCTGGGGAGTGAAACTAATAGAAATGTTTCAGCTATTAAGAGTTTTCCTATGTTTTTTGTTTGTTTAAATTCTGTTTAAAACAGTTTGACCTTTGTTCTGGATTAATAAACGCTGTGGGTGGGAGGTCAAGAGTCCACAGAGTCATGAAGTAGAGCAGAAATTACAAAGGCAGGCCTGATACCTTATTTGGAAAATGTATAAATTCTGAAGCTGCTCAGGTTACTAAAAACTGAGTACATTGAGATTGAGGGTTGTTGAAGGAAAGTTCTGTTTGTTATTACAACCAGCTTCATTCCAAAAGCTTATCAGCGTTCTTATATTAAATAGCCAACATCCTAGATAATCTAAATTTCAGAAACATTTCATAGTCAATTAAAATATTTTCATTTTGTTGGATTAAGAGTAACATGATTCACTAGGATCTAAATGTTAAATGAAATAGATAATCTTTATCTACTACTGAGATTACAGAAAGTACAAACATCTCTTTGCTGGGTCAGTAGTATTAGGAAAAAAACTTGAAGCAAAATTTGAGAGCTAAGAATTTGATGGAGATATTCCTGATATTTTGAATAAAGACATCTCTCTTAACCATCAAGGCATGACAGAAGCAACACACAAATTACTCCAAAAATAAAGTGGATGTGCTTTTTAACCTTCTCTTTCTCTTTTTATCAAATATTAGCGCTCTCTCTCTGCCCCCCTCAAAAATACAGAATCATCCAGGAAAAATGAGTACCTACCAAGCCCATATTCTCAAACACATTGGGTGACGGAAAAAGAAGCGCAAGCCGGAGTGAGGGGCTGCACCACACGGCTGCGACTGAGAAGGTCTACAGTGGGGAGACCGTGTGCACCCGCGCGGGGAGAGGGAGAGCACAGGGCCATTAGGCCGTCGTGTTTCGTTACTCCTGCGTCAGGTGGGTGCAGAAGGAACTGTAGGCTCAATACGTCACCACTCGTCTGCTTGCTATAGGTGACACACGGAGAAGGTGGGCAGTAAGCCTTGATGTTAGCGAAAGTAAACGTGAGTGCCCTCAGCTGACTGAGCACAGAAGACCTATTGCCAAGCAGCCAGAAGAGCAGAAAAAGCTGGCAGTGTTTCCCATTTGTTGGGTGTGCAAAGTAAAAGCCAGCACTGAGCATAGAAAGAGGTTAGTTACTGGGTTAGTGTGCAATCCGCTAAATGGCAACTACAGGATATTGCCATCTTGATCGGCCAGCACCGCACCTGAGCTCTGACACAGCAGCTTCCCCATCCCACCCCATCCCATCCCATCCCATCCTCTCCATTCGCCTTGCAGGCTGTACTAAAAGTACAGCCACACAAAGCTTGCTGTGAGCCCTCAGGTTGGGGCACACATGAAAACTCTTCGCAGAGATGATTAGGGTGAGTAGATGTCTTCTCTCCTGAGGAAAGACTTACAGGAGCAAAGCTTGGGTTTGAAAAAAAATTTTATTTTTGTTCTCAGTTTGCACATCAATTTTCACATCCCCATAGAGTGCTCATGTGAAGCAACATCCTGAACCTTCTGTGAAGTCAAAAGAAAGTTTTAAAAAGGCCAGTCTTAAGTTCAAAATATCTTCACTCATGCATCTGCCATTACTTCAGGATCTGCACACACACTCATAAAACAAAAATAAACAAAGAATAAACAAAATACTGATGCAATTACTAAGCCCTATTTAAACCTGGTTTTTAAGGGCTTCTTTTTTTTTTTTTTCAGGGAAGGCTGTTTTCTCCTGCCGTTTTGTAGGATGTTATGTGAGAGACTGTTTTAAATTTCTTTGCATGACAGGTAAATCACAGGGAGATTTTATTTATTTTTTTGGAAAGTCTCATTCTTCATTGTAAGTTTGAAACAGAAGTGGCAATGAATTTACAGACTTAGAAGAAATTGCTTGCCAGAGTTAATATCCTCTGGTGAACAGCTCACTGCTGCCCTAATTAAGTTCTTAGAGACATTTCAGTAGAAAATTTAAACAATTAGTATTAAACGTGTACCTTCAGCATCACATTAGAACGTTGTATATTTGTCTTCTTAAAACCCAGGCAACTTCAAATAGAACAATTATGTAAATACAAAGCAGAGAGGAAACCAGTGACACAACTGCCTCTCCATCTATCTTAGCAAAATAGTTCAGTGATATCAAGCTCTTTCTCTGAGATCACTAACCTATGCCTACCTCAGCAAAACACATGAATCTTTGCAAAATGTGCAGATATCTGGGAAAAAATGTTGCAATAAGCACTCTCAAACCTTAGTTACAACACAAAAAACCACTTTATACATTTTTAATGCCTATACATATATAATTTAACTTGTAATTATTTAACCATAGAACAGTACAATAAAATAAAATAAGTACCACTCACAAAAATTCAAGGAAGTCTCAAAAACCTGAGTGTGTTCACAGGACAAAAATTTCCACCTGCTGCAAGAAGAGGAACTTGTAACCAGGCCATTGCTAGCTGGCACTGTGACACAGATAGGTAGCCAGGGGTGACAAGGGATGGCAGACATATAGTGAAGATGTTTCCTGGTCATGGCACGACCAGGTAGGTGTTACGTGATGAGCACTCAGCTAGTCATGATGCCACAGGAGATTACAGACATCCTTTGCCTGTAGGACACTAGATACTCGAATTCACCAGTTACTTCCTTCACCTCCTTGGTGCTATCTGAAGCCATTTATATAACCTTGTTAGAGGTAGGAAATGTTTTTTTTCTAAATCATAGAATCATGGAATCACAGAATGGTTTCGGTTGGAAAAGACCTTAAAGATCAGCTAGTTCCCTCCCACCCAGGGACACCCTCCACTAGACCAGGTTGCTCAAAGCCCCATCCAGCCTGGCCTTGAACATTTCCAGGGATGGGACATCAGCAACAGGATCTACCTGAATCATAGGAAAATCTACCAGAGTTCCTATCATTGTAAATGATAATTAGTGTCAGTATGGTTCATCTCCTATTTTCTCTGCTAACCTTTTACTCTCCTAAACAAAAGACTGTAAATAGCTCTCAGTGCCATAGCAAATAGCATTCCTATGCTTTTTTTTTTTTTTTTACTGTTAAATATTTCAAGAGTAAGAAACAGCAGTAAAGACACTATCTGCTTGAAATGACACTTGCCAAATTGTTCTTGATAGAATTTTGAAGAAAAATTCTATGTTCAGTCATCTTGGGCACCTTACCCATGCTTCTTTCAAAGTAAAGAGCAATCTGGAGTATAAAGAGTTGGAAACAGACTGAACTGCACACAAATGCTATTTTCAAGGATGTTTTTGATACTTAAAGCTCTTCATACTGCTTTTGTTTGGTTGGTTGTTGTTTGTTTTGTTTTCCTAAAGAAAAAGGCATCAGGACTAAGTCTCCTACCCGTGTATATTGCACCTGTTCACAGAGCTGCTGGATTTCCTCAACTCCCACTTCAGTCAGTTCATCACTTCATAGACACTCCAACAAAGAGGTTTAGAAAGGGAAAATGGTGCTTTCAGGTGCCATAACACATGGAGCCTCAGGCACAGTGAGTCTGATGACACACGCTCACTGAGAGATCAGGTTTCTGTGAGAAACCTTTGGCCTTCTGATTACCATCAGTTGGTTTACTAAGGTTCTCGTAAGACTCAAAAAATAAAATAAAATCAGATATTTCAAAGTCAAAATCAGTGGAAATATATAATATCATCGATTGTTTCAAGTAGCTGACTAGAACACACAAATCTGCCCCTTTCTCCCATTCCTCCTCTTGTCCTTCTGCCCTAGTCAGTCACCTGTTTTAACTTATTCCAAATATTCTATAAAGATACAATCTAGTTTTTTATTACTATATTAGTCAGGAAACAAATTATTGATTTCATCATAAAAGTTTGCAGATTCATTAATCATTTTTATTTTATCCCTGTCCAATAGCTAATAAAGTTAAACTAGGCAGCTGCCCAGTTCTGGGCAGTGGTGAAAGAGGCAACACATTTAGTGAGTTGAGGATGTTAAAAGTCAACATATTCATCTTAGCTCTTACAGTAGAATGGCATTAAATTATCTTCCCAACATTACATCTAAAATCCACTGCTGTCACTCACAGCAATTTTGAGTCACATATGAATTTTGCAAGAAAAGCATACTATTAAGTCTGTGCAGTTACTAGTGTCCTGTAACCATAATATGTAAACTTAAACATATGTGCCATTTCATAAGTAAATATTTTTATTAATGTATAGTATAATTGCACTCTCTTCAGAAGACAAGAAAACAAAATGACCAAAAAGACCTTTACAAGAAAGAACACGTGCCTAGTTACAATAATAGAAGAAAAATTTCACTGCCTTCACTTTTACAAAAAAGCTGCAAAGGTACTACAAATAAAGAAATAAAGGTCTGTAGAGAAATAAGTGGTTCTAACATCAACTGCGGCATCTTTTTACCCGTCATAATTTGTCTAGGGGATTTAGTTTCTTTAATTTTATTCAGCTACTTTACTCAGCTCAGGAGGAGCTGGCTCTCCATAAGCAGAGTGCCCACCACAACCCAAGCAGTAACAGTCCCTTCTCGGGAGCGCGTTATTCCAAGTTAATAGCTGGATAAGCATCTCTGTGAAGAACTTTATTACGAAAGCTCTCAGCTGGCCTTCTGTAATTCTGGGAACAACCGTAATTGAAATGCTCTGTAGCTCCTATTGAATATAAATGTATACTTACCAACTTTCAAACATTTTGCATGGATGCAATGAAACAAACAAGTGCCATGCTAGGCTTTGGGATCATTCTTCTTAATTTGCTTAATGGTTGGTAAAATTAAAAAAATAATGCTCCTCAAGTCAGCGGAATTAATGCTGTGTATAACTGGTGCAAAAAAAAGAGCAGAATCAGGCCCAGAATTTGTGAACATGGATTTCTGGTTATTCTATAATTTAATTGAAGATTCAGCATCATTGCCTTTTCCAAATGTTCATTACTATTGCCATATAAACCATAGATTAACATATGCATTCTTGTCAAGGCTTTCTTTAAGGCTACAGATATGACTAAAAACTGGAATATGCCTCTTCCTTTATACACTTTGTGCAAAATCACTGAAGTTAAAATAAAAGCACTAAAGTTAAGTAGAGATACATCAAGCTATATTTATGCCTACTGTATATTAAATATTTTACCTGAAGAGATTAACTTATATTTATTTTTTAAAAGAATTAGATGGGTCATAGCTAAAAGCAATTGCATTTTTCTAGTAATACTATACACATTGCTGAGAATGAAGAGAGTTGTGATCAAAATGTTTCAGTGTATGTTACTTTAAAAAGAACATGTTTTATGTTATCCTAACCTTTGGAAAATTCACCAAGCCTGGTATATAAAACTGAACAGCTTATTGTAACAACTATAACATATTAAACATTTTTGTATTTTCATAAATTTTTATTCTTACGGGAGAAAAGACATCACTCACTAAATATGAATGCTGCACATGTTAGCAATAGAAATATTGATTTTTGTAACTTTGGTTGCACTTGCCTTAACTTTTCCACACATATATACAACCACAAATAACACACAGAGGGGAAAAAAAGAAGATTAAGGGAAATAAATCCACAAAAGTAGGCAAGTTTTGCATTATTTAATGAATAACAACACATGAGCATATTCACTAGAATCCTTGTAAAGAGCACATGTTGCTGTAGGTTTGTTAAAGCACAAGGTGTACTTTGTCTAGATTAAAAAAAAAGGCAAAAACAAACAAAAAAACTTTTGGTGTGACTTTGCTTTAGGTTTAAAAAGGTTGGATGTTTAAAAAAAAATCTTTATTACTTGCATATGAATATTTTTGTATAATAATATCTGAAGAAGGTTTTAAAACAAAACAAAAAAACCCGACTTGCTTTATGGTGTGCAAATTTTAGAGAAAAATAAACAGGGTATGTGTCCAGTTTGTAAAAAAAATGTTCTCCTTTCAAGATTACTCTTTCACTGGCTAAATGCAAGGTTATGACAACTTGAAATACTTTTTTGTGAACTGACAAAGAAAAAATAAAGCAATGTGAATAATTTGCGTATGCAAACTTTTTTGAAAAGAAATTGTTGCTAATAGCAATACAAATTTAACAGCGTGATAGAGAAGGCTTTGAAGATTCCAGTTCAGTGATTTGATTTGCAGGACATACTGGGCCAGAGCATACGCATGGGGTAAACTGGCACAGCTCCATTGGAGGCAATGGAGCTGCTCCAGCTTACACCAGCTAAGAACCGGACCTTTTGTTTAAGAATACTTTTAATATTAAATATCCTTCCATTAATATTTTCTTTCTTCTTGTTTCCTCTTGTTCTGCTGTTTTATTTCTTAAGGAAATTTCTTTAGGGTATATATATTCTATGCATATTCTTTTTTTTCTTAAAAACATGAAGGGTTATGGAGTTACTCATAGTAAAGCAAGTAGCGCAGTGTCATAACTCTTTGAGGGAAAGATTTTGTGTGCATGTGTGGGGGCACACATATCTGATTTACTACTGCATTGCACCAGTTTTGAGTGTTTAGCTCCACTGGAACCACAGGGTGACAGGGAAATAGAGTAAAATGGTAGTGAATATATTTTTAACAGTATGTGTGTGTGGTGTGTGTGAGCAAAGTGGAAGAACCTGACTGATACAGGAACTGTAGTGGAACAGAAGTAGCTCAAATCACATCAATGTTGTCATTGTACAAATGGAAGCTAACAAAATGTCCAAAAAGGCATTATTGAAAACCAGGATGAATGTTTTGCTTTTTTAAGTTTGTTGAATGTGACATCATGCCTGGGTCAGGACAAATGCCAACCTTGGTTTTCTGAACTGACCATAAGGTCTGTGGTTCTCTTCTCAACTGCAGCGGCATAAATCAGGGGTGTCATTATCCAAGCAATGGGTTTATCCCCATATTATACAAGTCATATGAACTGCAGTCACCTTCTTTGTGGCTTTTCTATCAAGACCCTTTTCATCTTAACTCTTTGAAAGATACAAGAAACACTTGATTTGTTTCCATTATTTCATTATTTTTTTAAGTTGTGTAGCCTCTCAGATTCCAGGAGAATCACTCCAAATTTGAACCTCTGTGACACAAGAATTTGGTGCCTTGCAATAAGAGACAGGTACCAGGGCACAGCAGCTCTTACAAAGGATGATCTTGTGCTGTAGCTAGAGTTTAAGTTGGCAAAAGAGCTAACAATTTTCCTCTTCCGGAGGCTTGAGCTACAGACCACCCAGTGTCTTTGTAGCTCATGAGTATCACAAAACTTCTAAGACGTAACAACTGGATCAGTTTACCTGCAGCAACTCATATTTAAACACTTTTTTAATGTAACCACTGTATTTTGCACCTGCAGTCTGGAGCTTGGAGTCAAAGTGACCGATATTAAAAAATGTTGTTTCTACAGGCAGTCACCTTTTTGAACATTGAGGCTCTCTGCTGCATCTACTTTTCATGAGATTTTTACCTTCACTATATGAAAGATCAGTAAGATCATCTGATTAAATGATCATGGTTTCACCAATATCAACACGATTCATTGGCCTGGTATGGAGGCAGAAAATGCATTTAGCATTCTGTTAGATATTGTAAGAGTTATGGTTATTCAACTACCAGCATGTCAAGTGCACAGAAATATGGTATCCACTGTAAATTCAAAAAAATATTTATGTATATTTAGTTACATTTTTAAAATATTGCTATGAAACAGGCATTAATAAAAAAAATTCAAGAACACAAAGGGCTCTATTCTTTACTGCATTACTCTGCATTCCTTGCATTTCTTAAACTCATGACTGAGACAACTATGAATGCAGAAATTTTATTGATTGTTGATACTCCTTCCCAAAATTATGCATATGTAAACAGACTGGAAAGCCACATAGGGCTGCATGCTTGAAGAGAGACAACCACAGGAAAAAAGTAAGTAAACAAGAAGATTGCTTGGAAGAGCACTCTAGAGTCCTGGTTTCAAAAGATAAATAAATAAATAGAGAAAGACAGAAACAGAGGCAAACAAGCAGAAAGAGAAAAGCAACAACAACACCAGTAATGATTAAAATAGTTAGAGTACGTCTGGAAAGCTTTCTTGAAGACTCCTGACCTGCACCACGTACCAGGTGGTTATCTGGAACTCTACATTTTAAGATGGCTCTTTCCTGGCAAAAACACAGCATCATCCTCTTCATGTTTTTATTTCTTCTGCTATGAACTCTTCACCTCGCACGGTCCTCCCCTTCAGCATGCTGTAACTCAAATACTGGAAACAAAGTTCCTGAGCGTAGGAAACTCTCTCTATTTTTGAGGGTCTTTTAGATCACCAAATTATTTTTATAATCAATATTTCACTCATTGATTAGATGGTAACTTTTCCCTCTCCTTTATGAATACTTATTTCCCCTTTGTATTTTTCCCAAAGTGGTTTTTATTTGTTCTTTTTTTCATATTTATTTTATTTTGCATAGATAATTGGATTTGGTAATTAATGAGAAAGCATACATCTTTTAACTACCAGGCTCACTTTCTTAGGAATTCAGTGTGGTATCTGTAGTTGAAACATACGTTGTTAAATAGAGTTGTGAAATGCAACTATTCACGCACTTGTGAGCCTATGTGTTAAATACTGCATCAGGGAGATCAGAATGTTGTTTGAAGTAATGCATGTATAACTGAAAATTAAATGCACAGGTATTTATGGTATCCAGTGAAGTGCAAATAAAGCTGTTGTTTGTAAGTAGAGAGCTGTTTTATTTCAGCTGGAGGACTATATACAGGGTCTTCTGTTAAAAAAACCTGCTAAGAATCATAAAAGACACCTTAATCACTACAAAAAGTGATGATGAGAGTAAGAGAAAGAGACATTACAATGTAACATAGATCTGTAATTGCAGTTTAAGTTTCCAAAATGTCTCAAAAAGGTCTGGGAAACATATCTTCACCTGAAATAGACTCATGGATTACACACAGGTTAGTTTCAAAGCTCAGTGAAAGCAAATGTCAAAAGTAAAATGAACACTAAGCATCTTTTTCAGCAGAACAGGAAATACAGTACTGAGAATAATGCTAACAGAGGAGATAAAACAGTAACATAGAAGTGACGTCTAAATGCATTGTCTAGAGATTGAAAAATAGGCTCCAGAAAATTAGTCAGAGATTTTTAAAGTGTTTTACTTTCCAGTTACAGTCAGAATGGCTTCATTCTTTTAAATCAATATGCATGCCACAAAAAAAAAAATATTCTTCTAGGTTATGAAAGCTGATGAAACTTAACCAATTTAGTATGTTCTCCATAGTTGTATTGCAGAGGAGTATGCACCGAGCAAGGTAAAGCAAGGACAAAGCCTGTGCCCTTTATGATTACTTTATATGGCACTTTCATTTCTGTCTTGAGAAATTAGGTGATGACTATCATCAGATTTAGTATTGGCTATTGTAGAGACAGCTGTCAGAAGCAACATAGCCCAAATATTTGATGTGGGAATATACTGTGGCTTCTCTGTCAGCAGCACTGGATACACTGCCAACAACAACCACAAGATTTTTGTTTTCCAGCAAGTGTCATCCCGTACCCCATAGTAGCACCTCATGTACTGGAGTGAATGGAAAGAATACAAAAGCAGTAAAGGAGGAATATACCATGAAAGAGGATGCAAGAAAAAGAGCTATTCCTCCTAAGATGGTTGACATCTCATCCCACATGATAAATTCCTTGTGCCTCCACCAGGCCTTGCTTGGTCCCAGTTTCTAGCCCCAGAGAGACGAGATGGATAGACAAAGCTGAGCCACACCGTTTGAACTTCTCCGTGCAGTGCTAGCTCAGCCACCTCTGCACTCCCTACTGCAAGAGGTGACTTCCGAGTCAACTTCCAAAACTCATCTGGATGTGACTACTAATGATACGCTCCATTTGGCCATAGCATTTCACATACTATCAATGCACTACGTTATTTTGCCATCTACTGGGAAGAAAGTTTTTGCTTTTGATATCCTACTTGTTTTAATACATCTAAGAGGACAGTATCATAATGGAAAATTGGTTGTAAAGTTAAGGAGTGTGTATTTGTTTGGGTATACAAAAGTGAGGATGTGATGGTATGAAAGCAGAGTCTGAAAATGTAAGTAATGGTGAAGAGCAGCATTTTGTCTAATGATTGAAATCACAGAACATACACTTCTAGGCAAATAGTTAAGTAGCAAATTAATGTAATCAATAGATGCCTGGAAAAAAAATCTCCTTAGATTATAGCTAAATTAAATACAATTAAAATGTAGCAACCTAAATATACATTTGCCAAAAAGATTTGAGAATCTTGTAAAGGAACTATTTCAAGCTATTAAGTACACGATACTTTCAAAAAAACCCTCAAAAACTATTTTTTCATTCATAGCAGCTTTGTAGAAGTTGCTGCAATCTCTCTGGTAAATAATTAGCATTTTAAAACTGATTAAATAAATATTTATATAATACATTAGAAGGGGTTTCAAGGACTTATTACAGGCTGTCTTTGTTGTAAATAGGATGGAATGGCTCTGATCTAATCTCCTGGGTAAATAATGCATTTTATAACTTTTAATTAAAAATGGGAGAAGTGGAAATTCTTTTAAACAAATACTTAAATACCATCAAGGATTTGATTCAAAAGTGACAAAAGCCATCAAACTTGAAAACTAGAAGGATATTCCATCCTTGATTTCTGTTTTCTTGCTAAAATCAAATGCCAGTTGCTGAGGTTCCCTTCAGAGCTTGTCTTGTGGGGCTGAGAAATGAGGTCTGGCCTTCAAAAGAGGTGACTCCACTTTACAAAACCTGTTGTGGTCTGAAGCTGAGATAACTTTAAGTAGATATTTTTTTAAGATTTGCCATCTAATATGCTTTATACATCAGCAGAATCTGGAGCACAAGTGATAGTGTTACGGACCTTTTATTTCAATGTGGGAAGAGACAGCTGTGTTCTTGGAGAGATTATGCTCAAAGATCAGGAATTATGTTCATCCTTATATTAATCTTGATAAAAAAATATTCACTCAGAAATGACAGAAAAGAATTTGGTTTTCCTCCTGACTCCTACTTGTGGGTGACTTAACCATAGAAAGGAGAGAGCTTCACCCTCTTCCCAGAACTACAAATGAATTTACAGTGGGTGTGAAGTAATTTTCCCACCCTTCGTTCAACTGGGAAATTATTTTTTGGGAAATACTTTCTCTCTAGAGATTGTCATTGTCTTAAAATACTTTGTAGGATGTGGTCAGTGTAGAAAATAAGTTACAAAGCTGTGGAGCAGAAGCGTAAATCTCTTGTATTAGTTATGAAAAAGACACACAATGGAAGAGCTGAGATAACTTTAAAAAAAGTCCAAAAAAGAAGTCCAAAAAGGAACATACTTCAGATAGCTTTTAGAAGGTACCACTGAGTAGAAATAAAGGACAGTCCAATAAATATTGCGCTAAGACAAACGCTACTGTCTATCAAGTCCAAACTTTACTATAAGTATCCAATGTGGTACTTAAGCTTAAATCCAAATAATTTTTGTTCTTATTTCTCTCTTAGTTATATTGTTTCAGATCATCACTTTTTTTTTATTGTTCAGAAGTCATTAAACATTTATCCTAAATATATTGTTTCTGTGCCAATGTATGCTCAAATAATTCTCTCATTCTTTGAGTTTACACACAAAGTAATAGGGTATTAGATATTATCCATGTTCTTCACAGTCTTTTTTCTTATTAAGTTAAACAAGAAAAGTTAGTCTAGTCTTCCCATAATAATCTTCCCCTTCAGCATAATTAAGGTTTCTCCATAATGGTTCTGGTTTGAAAACATCTTTTATGAATATGGTTGAGCCTGCAGTATCCTGTTAATGACCTGTAAGAAATCTTCCACCAAGGCTTTGTAAAATGTCTATGAAATGTCTACCTCTATGTTGGACAAACTTTTCCTCAGTACAGCAATCTTTTTTTTTTTTTATGGATGTCTAGAACAATGACTCAGAATTGCCTCATCATGAACTACAAACTCTATATGTAAGGGTTTGGAGTAAAGGGTTATTTTTGATTGTTGCTTTTTCTGGAGTTAGTTGTTATAATCCCTCATCAAATTCCAGCATTTAGTTAAGTTTTAAGATCTTCTGTTGTTTACACATATTATTCTTAGAATTATTTATTGACAATGCATCCCAAAGTTGTGAATCAGAACTTTTCCTTAGCACAGCTAAGAGTAAAGGCATGGATGATAAGACTGTCCACAAGAATGACCTAAGAAGAGCTCCATTACCAGCCTCTCCTGACTGAAACATTTGCTTTTCAACATAATCCAACATAATCTCCTTTATCTATTCTTTTATCAATTTGGCTTTATTAACTAATAATTTCCCATGCAGCATCATATTAAATGTTTTATTGAAATCGGAATTGATTGGATCTATTTTATTTCCATTTTCTAGAAAATCAGAGGCCTTACCTGGATGGTGTTGCACAATGCATAGATGATAGACCCACACTATTCAACTTCCTTTTTATTTGCCTCTATAACTTTCAGTAGTCTTTTCTAAAATATTCCAAAATCCTGCCTATGGCTGAAGTCAGAGAAAGGAGTCTGTACTCATCTCTCACATTTTCTCCATTTCTTAAATGTAGGTACTACAATACCAATTCTTCAGCTAAGAGGTACAGTTATCAACTTCATAATTCTATTAACAATTCTTACTATTTGACCTATATTTAATGTGTAGGTGTTTTTAGACTCCTGGGATGGATATATCAAAATTTTTACTTCAGTCTTGGATTTAGTAATTCCATTTGCCTACTCTCTTTCCCATTATCTTTTGGGATATTTGGCTAGTGACCTTCATTAATCACATCAGAAAATATGCAAAGCTTTGATTACATTTGGATTCATGCTGACACTGTCTTTAATCTTTGCTCCATCCTTATTGTGTAGCAGGGGTGGGGGGTGGAATATTTTTTCTTGTTTATTTATATTACTATTTTTATGGTATAAATTCATTCTTCAAGTTCTAATTCAGCTTAACTTTTGACAGTGTTGATTTTATCTGACTACAGAGACCTCGAAGTTTACTTTGCAAGTATGTATCTCTTTTTTCCATTCCTTAGTGAGGTTTTTGTTTATTATTTTTGAGGAAGGGATTTTCCCAATGAGTTTACTGCTCTTCTCTCCACTTTTTCCACATATGTCTTCACAAGTCTTCCTCACTTTATTCACCTTGAAACTAGCAAATTAAACAGTGTCTTGACCCATTCTTTGGCCTTAGGGCCAGCTGGTGCATTGATACTATTAAACTTTTTTTGGCATCCAAAAGAGTTGTCTTATCCAAATTGTCTATTAGGAACAGTCACGCAGACTTGCTCAGGCACTGACTAGGAGAACCTTTGGTGGCCCAGAGCAAAATCATGCCAGAGACCCTTTCAACAATGTGAGAGTGAGATAATAGAGCACCACAGGCAATGTTTAATTAAGTCGTGTAGATGAGTCATTGTATTCCACAGCTCTTCCTTCATGTTCACTGCAAATGAGGGCAGAAAGTTGTTAATTCTCACAATCTTATAATGAGTTTCATAATTTTGGAGTATATCTTAAAGCTTAAACACTCAGAAAGAAATATTTTGGGATGATTATAGAATCCTTTTTAGAAAAAATACCCAATCTTCATGACGTCAGAAAACATCTGGAAAACACTAAGTAGCAACATGCTAAAGGTTTAGAGATCTGAAATATTTCCCTATTTAATAGTAAATGTCTTGTGAATTTGATGAGAGGGGTCTAATTTACAGCTTTGAATACTTAAGAATGTAGACGACTTGAGACTACAGCCTTCATACAACCTCAACATTGCTAAGCATCGTCTGGCTTGCAACCAAGCAGATTTCAGATGAGTTCTTAGACAGTCAACCTACTTGTGTATGTAGGGTCAAGCAAGAAGGCCATAGTATCTTCTGTTCACAAATAGGTAGCAAGGAGTTTGGAACAGCCTAGAGAACCCTTGGCACACTCCTTGTGTGTAGCAGCTGAAATCATATCATAATAAAATTTCAACATGCTTGATTTGATGGAAAGAATTAATGTTATATTATATGCAAAAGTACATAGAAAGTAGCTGTCTTCAGCTCAATAGTATTGTATCATTGATAGATTGGTGTTTTTTTATCTACCAATGCAGAAAGAAAAAATATCACTTAATATATACATACAAAATGTTCCATAAATGGTATTCTAACATCTGATTGTTATTTTCTCTTCATTTCTATATCAATAGAATTAATCAAGACCAAAGAAATAAGAAAGGTGTTTTCATTGCATTTTCAGTCCAACTGCTGACCTACTTTAACTATAGTCTTCAGCTTTTTCCAGAAAAAAATGAACTGGGATATGAATCAGCACATATGCTTCTCAAAGTCTGCAGCATCTTCTGATGTGGAATATCAGACCGTGACAGGTTATGGATTAACTGAAAGCACAAAACAACAACACCAATAATATTTGGAAACGTACTTTTCATGGCTTTGAAAGAACAGCCAGCTACAAGCGAAAAAAGAGAAAGCAAAGCATGAGATTTATTATGTGCCATTGATATTGTCTTCCAATTTTAAATTAATTTGCTGGATTGCTGAATAATTCTCTTATTTCATATATCTCTATCATGCTGCTATTAGGAATTTTTTTTTTTAATCTATTTATTTATCTATCTATCTATCTATCTATCTATTTATCTATCTATTTATTGTGGAGCTATTCCTGTAGAATCTTGGATTTTCTCTATATTTTCAGGTGGTGAGTTGACCTTGGCTGGCTACCAGGTGCCCACCAAGCTAATCTTTCACTCCCCTTCCTCAGTAGGACAAGGGGACAAAATATGAAGAAAGGCTCCTGGGTCAAGATAAAGACAGGGAGATGACTCAGCAATTACCATCATAGGCAAAACAGACTGGAATCGGGGAATTTAACTTAATTTATTGCCAAAAAAAATCACAGTAGGATAATGAGAGATAAGAACGAATTTTAAAAATGCCTCCCCCACACACACCTCTCCCTTCTTCCCATGCTCAACTTCATTCCCAACTTCTCTATCTCCTCTCTGTGACCAGCCCAGCGGGATGGGGAATAGGGGTTGCAGTCAGTCTGTAACCCTTCATCTCTGCCTCTTCTTCCTCCTCACACTCTTCCTCTGCTCCAGCATAGGGTCCCACCCATAGGAGTCAGTCCTCCACAAACTTCTCTGACATAGGTGCTTCCCATGGGCTGTAGTTCTTCACAAACTGTTCCAGTGTGGGTCCTTTCCAAGGGTTGCAGTCCTTCAGGAACAGACTGCTGCAGTGTTGGTCCCCCACAGGTCACAAGTCCTGCCAGCAAACCTGCTCCAGCATGGGATCCTCTCTCCAGAGGGTCACAGGTCCTGACAGGACTCTTCTCCAGCAAGGACTCTCCATGGGGTCACAGCTTCTTTCAGGGCATTGCTGCTTGCTCAGTTATGGATCCTCCATGGGCTGCACGGTGGATATCTGCACCACCATGGACCTTCATGAGCTGCAGGGGGACAATCTGCATCACCATGATCTTCACCATGATCTTCTCTGCTTTGGTGCCTGGAACACCTCCTCCCCCTCCTTCACTGACATTTGTGTGTGCAGAGTTGTTTCTCTCACGTTTTCACTTCTGTCTCCCAGCTGCTGTGGCACAGCAGTTTTAACCCTTCTAAAATACGTTTCACTGAGGCACTACCACCATCGCCGATGGGCTCAGCCTTGTCCATCGATGAGTCTGTCTTGGAGCTGGCTGGAATTGGCTCTGTCTGACATGGGGGCAGCTTCTACATCTTCTCACAGAAGCCACCCCTGCAGACACCCTGCTACTGAGATCTTGCCAGGTACATCCAAGACATTCTCATACGCAATGAGACCAACTGATCATTTGCTTAGAAGCTTTCCTGTTTCTTTTCTAAGTTGTCATTGTGTGTATTTCCCAAGGAAAATAGTGCCAATTTACAGAGGTTCTGTGGTTATGCAGTCAGCTTTATGTTGAAAGATGATTGCTGTTCTCTAGAAAGCACAAAATGTGCCTACTCTGGTTATCTAGGTTTTATATTGACCAAATAATCACAGCCAAAGAAATAACAATTAAGGTACTTTTAACTGAATTTTAACTCTTCAATACTTCCCTTGCAAAATCTGTACACAGGTCATTCAACTTTATCTTAGTTTAGCTTTACCCAGGTGAAGAACCTTTCAATTATTTAATCTCCTACTTAGCTTAACTCCATACCCGGAGTTTAAAATTCATTGGTTTGTTCTTTGTGGCTATGTTTATTATCTTTCCACACAGCAGGAAGTATGTTTCTTGTTATGAAGTGTACCAATGACATGTAAATGACCGCAGCGGTCTAACAGAATCAGGAAATGTAAAGTGAAGGCACCTAACATGTCCTTGCCACCTGCCACTGTATTAAACTAAATTAAAAGAGGGCAAGAAGATGGCACCACAGTGAGGATTATGGATGAAGTGTCAGGCATTATTTTAAATCTTCTTATCTTCTGTCAGCTTAAATCAAATTCTTGAAATGTACTGGGGCAGAGAACAGGGAGGTGGCTCTGCAAAGTGACTAAATTAAAAATGTTTCTTTTTTCCTATGAAGCACATCATTTTTGATACTTATGTAGAGTACTACCTGTTAAATGTGGTAACAAATGTAAGATTTTACAGCTTCTGCTGTTATCAGTCCTGCAGAGCAGAGCTACAGCTGGGTAAAAGTGGAGGCTTCTCCACAAAAATAACCAAGTAACGCTGACTGAAGTCTAAGGCAATCTGAGGCAATGATAGAATTTACTGATGTCCTTGGGTCTCCTAGATGCCACAGCTGACATAAAATGAAGATAATGTGACTACACAGCTGTCACCAAGGGAATGGGGAAATCAGCGAGGTTGCAAAAATATACACAGGGATATGATTTGACCTGGAGAACATTTACTACAAAGAATGAAGAAGGAGATCAGAAAAGATTGATTTTGATACCTCAAGTTGACTGGCGAAGGAAAACCAAAAGTATAATTTTGTTAGCATGCTCTGCCCATCACTGAACCTTTCAGTGCCAGGGTCACTGCCACCTGTCAAAACACAGGCGTACGTCATGTCCTTATGGAGGAATTTGAGACTGCTCGAGAGAATTTAGTCTCAGAGTGCAAACTGACAATGCACTGCCCATCTTTACGGTACACAGTTACCTGGTGACACTCACAGCCCTTCCTAAGGGTTTATGTTCTTTGCACCGTGCAGGAAGAAAACCTCGTGTTTAAGAAAGCGAATCACAGAAAATAGCACATGGAGTAATGAACATCTATGCCAGAGGATACGAAACTATGAGAACAAACACATATAATAAAGTGTACCTTTCTCTCAGAGTTAGACATTTCCCTTCAGGCCAGCACAAGTCGTCTGTCCCCGACAGAAATTCAGCCCCGGAGCTGAGCATATATGAAAACTCCTTCTCAAACTCAGACTGATGCAATGTTTGTGAATGCTGCGCTCTCTTCCTCCTCCCTTCCTGCCTAGGGCAATGGGACCAATTTAAGCGTTATCAGGAAAGGATTTTTGAGGCAGGATAAATCCCTTCCATTGAAGCTGTTCCACTTCATATACAGTAATTAAATATTCAATAGTCCAAACAAAGCGTAGGAAAAATGACTTTGTAGCCTATGGGTATGGAGCTTGTTTGTGAAGGGGATGTCTAAATTCATATACCTCCTCCCTTCATTACATTCCCACTTTGCTTAAAGTTTACAGGTTCACCCTCTCCAGCAAATTAGCTACCATTTTTTTCTCAAGCAACGTGGTACAGGCAAAGGCATTGGATGCATAAATATATTAGAGTTTTTAGTTAATTTAGTCTTCCTTTTGTTTTGTAGATGGATGTTTTGGCAATGTTCTTTGTTTTGGTCACATTGTTTCATAGGAAAACATGCACTTTTCCAAAACAATTAAGCAAATTAGTAACAGTAAATTTTAGCTCTGTAAGACAAGATAATAAATAGTGCTGATTTTTTTCCCCCAATTTGTTTCTATTTGGAGATTAAGAAACCTACACACAATTTCTTTAATGATTTGACACCAGATTATTGCTGAGTTTCCAGAAGTCCCTCATGACTTCATTGTAAATCCATGCATCATATGCCTGAATGGGACAAACTACGGGATTAATACCTGAAAAGAGATCCTTAAACATGCAAGGATTTCAGCAGGAGGTGAGGATCCAGAAAATTCCATAGGTGGGATTTTTTGCCTCTCAAGAAGGATGTCTGAGAATCTGTCTCAAACTGGAGGGATTTCTGACACCCTTGATTAAAGGCTAGAATCTCCCTGGAGTCCTTCTTTGCTCATACTACTTTACCATGCTTTCCTCCATTTCATTTATTTGTTGTTATGAAAAGGTAGAGGGTTTTCATAAAAACCTAGAAAATGTACTTATTCATTAATTTACTGGCCTTACAGTTGAGAAAAATTCTGTAGTTGTTCAGGCATTAAAAGGAAAACTGTATTGAGAATACCTACCTTTAAGAATGTTTCACTTCCATTGATAAAAAACTTTTTCTTGTTCTTTCCTTGCCTGACATACCTGCCTTTTGCCTGTAAAACCTCAAAATCTCTTGCTAGCTCTTTTCTTAGGAGTGAAGTAAGCTGGTTGGTTTTAATGTTGTTTTTTTTCCCTTCCTGAATTTCCTGACAGCTTAACGGAGAAAAAGTATGCCCAACAGGAACAAAGAATTTATAACTATATGACAGGAATAATAATGCAAAATCCCACAAGAACTGATATATTAAAGTGAAGATGACTACATAATAATTTGTAATTTACTCTGAGTCAGATACATTGAGTTTGCTGATGACACCAAGCTCTGTAGTGTGGTCAACACACTGGAGGGAAGGGATGCCATCCTGAAGGACCTTGACAGGCTTGAGAGGTGGGCCTGTGCGAACTGCATGATGTTCAACAAGGCCAAGTGCAAGGTCCTGCACATGGGTCAGTGCAATCCCAAACACAACAACAGGCTGGGCAGAAAATGGATTGAGAGCAGCCCTAAGGAGAAGGACTTGGGAGTGTTAGTGGATGAGAAGCTCAACATAACCTGGCAGTGTGTGCTTCCAGCCCAGAAAGCCAACCGTGGGCTGGACGGCATCAAAAGAAGCGTGACCAGCAGGTCCAGGGAGGTGGTTCTGCCCCTCTACTCCGCTCTTGTGAGACCTGGAGTACCTGGAGTACTGCATCCAGCTCTGGGGGGCTCCAGTGCAAGAAGGTCATGGAGCTGTCCAGAGGAGGCCACAAAGCTGATCAGAGGGCTGGAGCACCTCTCCTGTGAGGACAGGCTGAGAGAGTTGGGAGAAGGCTCTGGGGAGACCTTATTGCAGCCTTCCAGTACCTGAAGGGGCCTACAGGAAAGATGGGAAGGGACTGTTTACAAGGGCATGGAGTGATAGGACAAGGGGTAATGGCTTTAAGCTGAAGGAGGGTAGAATTAGATTAGACATTCTGAAGAAATTCACTGTGAGGGTGGTGAGGCACTGGAACAGGTTGCCCAGAGAAGCTGTGGCTGCCCCCTCCCTGGCAGTGTTCAAGGCCAGGTTGGATGGGGCTTTGGGCAACCTGGTCTAGTGGAGGGTGTCCCTGCCCATGGCAGGGGGGTTGGAACTAGATGATCTTTGAGGTCCCTTCCAACCCAAACCATTCTATGATTCTATGATTCTGTGATATTTTAATGGGTTTTCATTGTTACTAGTTTCAGATACATGAAGAAAACACAGCAATCGTAACTTATTAAACCTTACCATGACACAGATGGCAGAGGCACTGAAGAAGAAAATGGTATGGACTGTAAGAATAGGACAAAAAATTTTGCTTCTGACTTACTATTCCTCTTCAGAAAAAAAAAAATTTCACTATCCTTAGCTTCTTGTTTTCTTGGCTAGTCCTGTACTGACAGTAATAGCGACTACTGTACAAACAGAGAACTGAAAATCAAGTAAAGTCTGCATTCAGACTTAAGTTTCTCATGTTAGGTTTTGCATATCTTTTGTACACAGCCTTGTAAACACACTCTGCGCAAGCTCTGTCCTATCAAACAAGCTCAGATCTGACAGCTATCTAGCGTGAGGAAGGCACTGCGAGTTCAGCAATGTTTACACCAAGCATAGCATCCTTCAGCTGGAGCTCTCTGGCATCTATTGGGTGCTGAATACATGACATACCTTGCAAAGAAGTAGCTTATTGTGGCACCAATATGAAAGGTTCACAAAAAGAAAGACAATATCCAAGAGAATAAAGGAACAGACCCTGATTTCAGCAAATGCAACATCAACCTAAAGCCTTGTAAGCATGAAACAATTATTTGGTAAGTGTCTGAATATTAAAAGAACTCTGAAGGAGCTCTAAGTAACATTACATATGGACACATAATATCTTGTTAGATTAAGTAAGTCAGCAGCAAAACTAAAATCTAAAAATGTATGCATAGATATATTTCAATTATTATTTTTTTTCTCCTCTTCATGATATACTTTCAGCCTCAGCATCCACATTTTCTCCTCTGTGTGATGGTTCTTGCTCCAGCTGTAATGAATACGAAAACACCTCCCAGGAGCACGCTTGGCATTGGAGTCTGCCAATTAGGCTGGGCAGAGTGAAATTTCACAAGAGACTATGTACTTTGAAGGTGATTCAGAAGAGACTATTGTTGAGAATTGTGTTCGTTTCTTTTTCACATGGATGATTCTTTACATAACACTGATCTGTCCGTGTTCCCCTCTCCCTGTTCATCTGCTTGCCAGTAAGAAAAAATCCATTTTCGTAACAGAAGGAGAGTGATTTTCAGGCTACCATAAAGCATAACCTAACTCAGCACCCTCATAAGCAGTCATAAGTTTTTTCTGTGATCATTCCTGTGTTCACATGAATGAGCAGTACATTAGGTTTCTGGAGCATCTTTAATACAATATCTCAAACTAACTTTGCAGCAATTACCAAATTATAACGCATAAGTGACCTAAGCAATTCTCAGTAGTCCCACTTAATTGAACAGCAAACTTCATGTTTTTAGAGTTCACTTAGATTATCTTTTAAAATACATTTTAATAACTTTTATTAAATTAGTAAAATTAATTACTTTTATAAGTTGAAACTTAAACATTAGTAGAAGTTTAAATGTAAAAGTATATAACTTTAGAAATAATTGAAGTTGATATAGCTAATTAAAACCCAAAGCTTCTAAAATTCTAAAATGTTAAAGAACCCTAGACAAATAGCTTAATCACGTCCTGTCAGAGTTTATATCTGTTTTCAACAAAAATAAAGTATCTGAACTTCAGTTGAGCAGTGCAGAAAATGGAACTAAAGCCAGACAGAATTTAAATATTACTAACATAGCATTTCTCTAAAAATTATTACCTTAAGTGGCCAGGGCTATTAGAGTTATCTATTTATGTGCATGTATTCCTTTTAAAAACAGCAACAAACTAAACTATACTTTGCAGTTGTCATTTGGGTTGCATCCAGAGAGAGGCAACAGAGTAGGCATTCCCATCTCTTTTAGTCAGTATAATACTCTAGACATGACCCTTGCTAGGAAATGTGACACACATTCGCTAGAACATAATAATAGCACACCTTTGATGAGAGTCTAAATTCAGAAAAGCAATGAACATCATGATAGACTATTATCATAAACCATGTCACCATCTAGATTAAAACCCTATGATCTCGGTGTCGGAGAAATAGAGGGAGGGCTGTGAGCAGCCTGGTTACTGGCCGTGCCAGAAGCACTCACAGGATCCCGAATGGAAAGTTATCTTCAGTATGAGGCTGTACCACCACCAAGTTTCTGGAATGTCTGCTTTTTATTGGCTTAATTTCGCACAATTTTAAAAGAGCTGCATGGAAATTCCTGATGGTTTTAACAAGAGCAGCCCTTTTTCACCACTTGTCAAGCATCAGGTGCACCTGTTGCGCTATATGTAACAATAAGAAAAATTATGCTAAGTATAAACCGCCGTGGGTCTGATTCTTAACCGCCTTACTGCTTATGCAGCCATTCAGGGCCATTCAGGGCCCAGCCAAACACACAGGTGAATTAACAGGCAGTATGGTTCAGGCGAAATGCATAGATAACTCCATGGACTAAATTTGTATCATGTCTTGCCTACACTTTCCACATATGGCATTGCTAGTGGATTAGGTGAAATGGAATAACACGGTCTTTAAAAACAGAGCACTCTCTAGTGTGTGTGGGGTTCATTACTGTTACTATTTTCATGGGTCTACTTTGGAATAGCTGTGAATTGCCTTGCAGGCAGGCTAGCTACTGGGCTTGCTGTATATCTACATAACTTCAAAAATGTTCTTTGACCACATTCTGAAGCAACTAATGCTAGAACCTCCTTGGGAAATCTCCAATGTACTGTGTTCCTTGGGACGTTTCCCAGCACATGCTTACCAAACGGATTCTTCTGGCGCTCTGTGAAACCTCCAGATGCCCTTGCAGTGATGGCATCTGATACAGAAGGACTGTCATGGCCTTTCCTAGTAACCCCTGATATTGGCTGCAGCAGCTCGGGCCCGTCAGCAGCTGGAACTCAGCTGAACTCGGGCGGCGTGCCATGAACAAATGCTCTAACCTGACAGGTCTTTTTGGGACCATTCCCAACAACAATGGGTGTACATCAGTACTTTCTTTAATCTTTTTGTAAACCAGCCTATATATATAGCTGGTTAATATACGTATCCTAGTATATTATGGATATAATTGGATTAAATATAAGTGACTTTTTTTAATAAAAGATAATTCAACTTCAGTGGCGGTGGCCTTCCATTTATACGCTATAGAGAGCTCAGAGAGAGAATTATTCCTCAAGAACTCCTAATGATAAGGACAAAGCTGAGACAAAGGTAATATTTCTGGATTTGACAGGAATAACAGGAACATCTATGTTAGTAACGGAAAAAGCCACTGAAAATAAGCTGAGGCACAAATATATGTTTCAGAAGATGGAAGCCCCCAGCTACACACCAATCTTCATTTTTTTGCTTCTTTCACTCTGCCGCCTCTGGATTTTTGTCTCCAGGACTAGCTTCTCTTTAATCTTTGGTAAAAAAAATACCAAAATTTCCAAATTTTTGGAGGAACTTAAACTATGAAGAAAGAATAAATGCTTGTAATTTCAAATCTTTGGCTAAGGATTTGCTTCCTCCTCAGAGCAGTTACCAGAACAATGTTTTTAACCCATTGCCTTCACTCTTACGAATTAGAGCAGAAACATCCAAATATGAAAGCACAGAAGCCTGTATAAATTGTCTCATGGCCCCTGAAGAAGGTCTTGCAGTATGGATGCTCTCCCTGTATGCCAAGGCAATGCGTATGCACCTAAAGTTGTCGGAGAGGCATGAGACCTGTTTCTGCCGCTCCCTGATGTGGGCATCCGCCGGGAAGAGCTGTGAGGACAGTGCAGCTCTCCCCTCCCCTCTTCTCCTCTTTTCCACAGGTCTCTTCAGCTTAGATTTGCATTCACTGGAGGTACAACTAGTCTCTAAAATCATGAGTAACCTGGTTGTCATGAAAGCAATCATGTGGTTATGTGATTGCTTACTCATTTTCACAACTTCTTTCTTCCTCCTGAAGACCAAACTGTGATGGGAATAGTTATATAGCTTTTACATGTAAGCACATAGCTTTCACATCTAAGGCTTTGAAGAAAAAAAAAAATGTTCTTATTACTAGATTTTGTATAACTAGTTCTTTAAAGAATATATGGGAAGATGGAGAGCTACCTGTCTTAATTTCCTAGAAGACAGTGAATTTCAGAGGCACTTATTTCCAGCCCTTGGGTATTGTGTCAAAGCTGAGGACTCTGAAGAAATCCTCGTGTGCATCTCAGCAAGATTGGCAGTCATGGCCAGGGCTGCCCGCAGACACCTGTCCTCCTCTGCAGCCTACCCCACCTGGGACACAACTTCCAATGGAATTTGACATTTATGACCATCCACATTACAAAGGACATGCACAGCATCTAGATGAGACAAGTGAGAGTATGAGAACATACCTCGGTACCACGTCACCGATCATTTTTTTTCCTAACAGGAAGCTGACTTGACAAGTTCCAATGGTTTGCTTGCTGTAAAGAGACGTTAATGTCTTTATTAAGGAGAAAGTAAATCAGAATCCTGTTAATTTCAGTGTTTGATTATGTTCCCTCAGATTTTATTCTTCCAAATTTTAAATCTAAAATATCAAAAAGGTTCAGATTATTAGTTCCTGAGAAACACAAGCATAGTGTGTGTCAGAAGATCACTAACCACAATGGCACCTTACATTCTTCTTCTGCATTTGAGACAAAAACTTGTTGGTATGCCTATTTTTCTGGACACTCTGTAGCATATAAAGTTGGCTTTTATTGACTTACACTTTTAAAATTAAAAATATCACACTTCTAACTGATATTTACAATGACAATCTAGTGCCAATAAGTTATCATATTTTTTTTAATATGATAGCTAACCAATCTTATAGCAAATCACAAGTGAATGCAGTAGGTTGTGGAGGAGAAAATGTAAGTTGACATGGAAGGAGTAGTGAGTATGATTTATTAGTTATAGAAACAGTAACATTATTTGCTGCTTCTTTTTGAGCTTCTTTATGGTCTGTTCAGCATGTCTTCCCAAAGCAGAAAGAAAAAAACAAACCAAAAATCAACCAACCAAACAAACAAAACCCACCAAAAACAAGCAAACAAGCAAGCAAGCAAACAAACAAACAAACAAACAAACACACAAAACCAAACCAAAAAACAAACAAACAAAAAACCAAAACGGGGTTTGACAATAAACCCCATGATTCTGTCTCCAGTATTAACTGGTAAAGATGCTAATACTTCACATTTCATGACAGACTGTATCTGGCTACATGACTTGTAAGTCACATGAATTCCTTTAAAATAAATGTCCTTGAGAGCTGTAAATTTCATCAACCAAAGCTGCACATTTTAAACAACCTTCCAGTGGCTTCTGTGAGACTTTCTTACACTTTGGTAAAACCCTGGCTTGTGCTCTGGCTAACGCAAATTTTCTTTTCACCATTCTTTGTTGCTTATTGCAGTACTTATAAAATGCCCTCTAATTTGAAATTATATCTTTGTAGTGACTGAAGTGTCATTTTCTTGTCTTTCTGAACAGTTTGCAGTTTTATGAAACTAAACTTGCTTTACAAATTAGATTTCTGCTTTTAGTCTTGATTTTATCCAAGTCATTAGTTCTCAGAATTAAACATCATTAGCTATCACAAACAGTAAATAATTGTTTGTGTGTATTGATTACATCATAATATGTTACTATTAACTAAATAAGAGCATTTAAACTCATATCCCCAGTGTAATTATGGGCTAGTCTGCTGCATGGTAGCATTTCAAAATCTATTTGTGTGTTCAGGCCTAAGTGATTGATCACAGATGTCTTACCTATTAAGAAAATACAACAGCACTATAATAAAAACAAGTTTCTTGCTAAATACACCTGCGGTTTTCATGCTGAGAAAATGTTTCCTTTTTCTTTCCATTTATAATTGTCTCTTGTGACAAAATGATAACATGCTTGTCATTAATCAGTTCTAGGACATCCAGAAAATTGTGAATATACAACAGAGCTTCCTTAGCATTTGGCTGGAGAGGAGCATTTGGAAATTCAATTAAATTTTTAATCAGAAAAAAGCCTTTTCACATTGACATCTTCCATGTCTGTATTTATTCTGTTAACTTATTTTTAATTAATTTTCTCATATTTTATTCTTTCCTCAGGCCAGATGTTATATATCCAACTCAACTGACATTCCGCAGCTTATATCACACATTTCTTCAGTTGCTACCAGTTTGATGATTTCACCAAAGATTTGGGACAACAGTTAGAAGAGGTAGCATTAGCTTTTCCACAGTCCACAAAGGAAAAATCTTTCCTTGGGTGCCTGGTAGTTTTGTCCCAGAGTGCCTTACTACCCTAGCACTTCTTCTCCTGATAAAGAAAGAAGACAATAACCTGACTTTCTGCATCAGCAATTTGTTCAATAAGAAAGGGATTATTTCTTCAGCTGTTTACCTAATAAGGACTGTATTTCCATGTCTGAGTATGGTTTGGTATTATGCCTGCAATTAGAAGTGTTAGTCTAAGTCTCAAAATCTCCCCTGATAATCCCAGCAAGCAGAATTTCTGAAGAAGATTAAGATAATTCGATGTTTATAGGCAAACGGGAAGGGAATGTGTGCTTCATCTCACTTGCCAGCTGGTGACAGTGAGAGGTAAATTGACTCCTATGTCTCCAAAATTGCAAGTAGGTGAAAACAATGTTTGTTTTATTCTCATTAGTACTTTCCTGAGGCCTATTCTCATTGAGCGTCTTCACTAGTGTTCTACTTGGGTCAGGAGTGCTCTTTCATCCAGTGTTCCCGGTTTATTATGCTTTGGTGCATATCACAGAGATGGCTCCCTGATCTGAATTCCCTTTGGATATAACTGAACTTCAGTGAACTCTCCAGGAGTTCACTTAATGCACCCCACATGTGAGCAGGAGGTCAGTCCATGGAACCAGACAAGATTTGGCCTGAAACCTCCTCTTCCCTCTGCTTGAAATGTGCGTAGAGTGGACATGAGGTGCTCAGCACCAGCTGGTTTCCTCTCCAGGTCTGCTCACATTGCTACACCTGATTGGGGAGCAGAGAGATAACCATTCTTTTTCCTTCATTGTGCTTACAAGATAAAGTTGTTATGAAATGGAAACAAAATTGCCTGTAAACATGGACTCTGGAAAACATCAATATCAATTATTCTACACTAACATACATATAATGAAATGCAAATGTCTGTTCATAAAATTAGTGTAACTGGGCATTGTTTAATATCTGTTGGAGTGATATTTCTGAAATATCAGGATTATAGTTGATATATGCACATATTACTTTTCACTTAAGTGAACAAGATTACTGTGGTTGGTTGACCCTGTCTGGAGGCCAGGTGNCAGTCCTTCAGGAACTGCTCCAGCGTGGGTCCCTTCCACAGGGTGCAGACCTTCAGCACCAGACTGCTCCAGTGTGGGTCCTCCACGGGGTCACAAGTCCTGCCAGATAACCTGCTCCGGCGTGGGGTCCTCCACAGGCTGCAGGTGGAATCTCTACACCCCCTCATCCTTCCTCCATGGGCTGCAGGGGGACAGCCTGCCTCACCATGGTCTTCACCATGGGCTGCAGGGGGATCTCTGCTCTGGTACCTGGAGCACCTCCTCCCCCTCCTTCTGCACTGACCTTGGTGTCTGCAGAGTTTCTTACATCTTCTCACTCCTATCTCTGCCTGCAAAAGCTCCCCTTAAGTTGTTTTTTTCCTTTTTAAATACATTACCCCAGAGGCACTACTACCATCGCTGATTGGCTTGGCCTTGGCCAGCGGTGGGTCCATCTTGGAGCCAGCTGGCATTGGCTCTATCAGACACAGGGGAAACTTCTAGCAGCTTCTCACAGAAGCCACCCCTGTAGCACTGCTGCTACCAAAACCTTGCCATGCAAACCCAGTGCAATTACACAACTTTGTTTGGAGAACAGCCATCATTACCACAGGCTGTACCACCTCAGTTAAGATTGTATTGACTTTTTTTAGAAAATAATTTCATATTTGGAAAGATGAGCAGGTTTACCATACAACAACAGGAATATACTGACCTCACCTAAAAGGGTAAAGCCTTATGGGAGCACTTTTGATACAGGTTTTATAAAAATGTCACACAAAATGATTTTATAGAGACAGCAGAGCCCATCAACCCTCATATGTTATTTTCAAAAGTACTCGCATGTACTTGTAATATGACGAATGCACTAATAACGCAAAAGAGGAATGAAGCATGCCGCAGAAGATCTAGCTGGATCCCTACATTAAAGATCAAAACAATATATCCTGTTGCTCAGATTATTTTTTTAATTTCAAAACTATGGAAATGTCTGAGGTAGGATTATGACTTCTTTGAAATTGTTACCATGCTAATATTGGAATGGTTGAAAATGAAACATTATGGGTCAAGTCCAACAATCAAGCAGGTAATTACAGGTAAAAACATACACACTATTTTCCCTATTCGGTTATTACTTTAAACAAATTTGGGAGGCTAAGGTGTCTCCAGAGAGTAATCCATCCAAATGTAATGCAATAGCTAAAGTAGGAGGAATTAATCTCATTCTGAGGATGCCTCTCTCATAATTTGTAATAGATGCTAAATAGTCCATAGTACAGCAAGAAAAATCCCATACTCAGTGTCTAATTATTTTTTTTTGTGGCAGATGAGAAAATTCCCTTAAAAATCTTTCTATCAGTGCTAACTTCTGTTTTCAAGTCCTAATTCCTTCCTCTTTTTCACTTATTAGGGATGCACATACATGGTATCACTCCATTGACTTGAATGGGCATTCGGTCAGATTTCTGTGCTCAGGTCAATGCTGTTCACCATTAACCATTGGCTTTTCTTCCTTCCCAGCCTTGTCCCTGTCATTTACAGCTAGAACGAGTCCAAACCTCATTAACTAAATATCATTATCAAAGCTGTTTCATAATCTGACTGAGCTACTTGGAAACGCTCACATCAGCTGCTCTCTGATGCTCAGATGAGACCAGAGTCAGAGGAGAAGCAGGGACATCTGGGCAACTAGTGGGCCATCACGTGCCAGTGTCTTGTACAGTATTATAGTCCTCAGAGGACTGCATGACCTTCATTGCTCTGCTAATTTCCTTCCAACACTGTAGGTACCAGTGATAAAGTGAAAAGATAAAATCAGTGTAACCACTGCTGCCTTGGCCACCATACTAAATCTCATTGCCCCACCTGGAATGTTAAACTTGAGTTTACCCAGTGTTTTTATCATTTCACCATGGATAGGAATAAAGGTTTTCTCTGCTGCTTTGGTACAAAAGTATGTTTTCACTTGTCACAAAAGCGAAGTCAAAGAATCCCTAATGCTTACCCAGCTGAATTTTTCTGGTTTTGAAGTAGGGTTTCAGCTGCTCAGTGTATGCAAAAGGCAATATATCCTTCCCAAACTTACATCACGTTATTTCTAAATATAGAGAGATTTCTTTTATTTTTATTTTGGTGGAGAGAATTAACAAGTGGTTCATTTTAATTCAGTTTAAAGCAAGTGTTTAAAACCATTCTGCAAAGTGTTTGGGACCTTTTTTTTTTTTTTTTTTTTTTTTTTTTTTTTT
>VXBL01005318.1:272587-297643 GCA_013400195.1 Aramus guarauna | reverse complement strand
TTTTTTTCTTTTTTTTTCTTTTTTTTTCTTTTTTTTTTTTCCTTTTTATATGTTTTCATAGCCTAATTCAGATACTTTCAACTGCTACATGGCTACATATTAAATACTTATGCCAAAGCAAAACTAAAAATTTCTAGGATTTTAGCAATATTTTTTATTTTTGAAACAAGGCAGAGGGTAATATTTTATTAATTTTTCCAGTAATGGAATTAGAAACATTAGAAAAGAAGTCTTCTTCCAAATCCATATACGTAGAAGGCAACTCTGAGTACCACCCATGTAATATTTTAGTTAGAATAGTTACATTATGGTTGTAAAGTAACATATTCTTAAGTTACTTGCAAATGTGTTCTCAACTTTTGCATCATGGGATTTGTAATTTTGGAGGGTTTGGGGTGGTTTGTTTTGTTTTGTTTTACCCTGAGATCTGCTCCAGAACTTACCAGAAGTTAAGGCTTTACAACAGAAAAATACTTCAGGGCCATCTTGGCTACATCTGAAATAATGAGTC
Source organism: Aramus guarauna (assembly GCA_013400195.1). Taxonomy (NCBI): domain Eukaryota; kingdom Metazoa; phylum Chordata; class Aves; order Gruiformes; family Aramidae; genus Aramus; species Aramus guarauna. Next base: position 297,132 of record VXBL01005318.1, on the reverse strand, counting down.
CTGATGTGCCTCAGGTGCAGAACAAGTCTGTGCCCAGCCAGAGCTGTCCACTGCTCTGAACTTCAAAAGGCTTATTAGCTAGAATTCAGTGCTGTACCTGAGCAGGATAAATCTGGTTTTGCTGCACTATACTTGAGCTAGGCAACATTTCCAGCTCCGAAGCGAAAGTGATTCAGGGTAGTCTGAGCTTTATAAATTGGAATAGACCGGTACTAAGGTTATGCAATCAGTTTCAGGGCATGGGTATTATCAGAATTTTTCCATCACCTGTACTATCCCACCCCTCTTATTATTATTTTTTTTCTTTTAATGGAGACTCATCTACATACTTATCCTATCAGGTATCCCACAGCCCAGGGATAATTACATCCAGAACAAACAACAAACCTATCTTCTCAGTTTGATTCCTCTCCAACCTGCTGGCCTCAGACCTTTAGTCCTTGACACAGAAAATTCTAGTTACAAACACAGTAGAGCAGCAATTCCTGTTAGTCCCTTCACTAAGTATGACCAAATGTGTTTTTTTATCTGATGCTAGCTTATTCTTACACAGTCAAGCAACTAAGCTAACCCCTAGTTAAATTCAGTCTGCTTTCCTAAAGACTGAAATTAAGTCTGACTCAAATGTAACCCTGACTTCAAAAAAGTCAACCAGCAACCCTCCCTTTGGCAGAAATCACAACGCATTTACCTCTGTAGGCATTCACTGCTACTTAGCCCAATACAATAATTTCTGTTCCCTTTAGTCCTAAAGCCTAATGTCAAACCTACATTTAATATAGTAGTTTATTAGCTCCATCTAACCTGGATCAGTTTTGTGTGCCATGCAGAATTCATCCTTAACTTTAATTGTCCTGCCTCATCTGCCCCAAACCCAAACTGCAGGCCTAAAGGTAGCCCCAACAGAATAAAGCTCTCGCCCCTCACAGTCTCAGAATCAATTATGAACTGAATCTGGCAGTCATAATACAGGAGTTAATCTAGTTCTTTAGCCTCTGCTATCCTTAGTTCTAACCCTGGGTTAAAATATCCCTCTTTGTACCCTGCAGGATCCAGGCCAGCCTTCCTTTCCCTTCCAGGGATGATCTGGAAGTCCTCAAACACCCCAGGATTAACCTTCCCTGCTCCAGGACTGCTCATCACAGTAAGACATGCAGCATTTGCAGGCAGAAGCACAAGATTGTCCCACACCGAACCCCAGCCATGATAAAAACCCTTCTAATTCATCCTCCTCCCAAATTCTGCGTATTTTCCCATGGCAGCAACAACCTTTATTGATCTTAGCAGGACCAGAATATACAGCTGGCTCCACTGCTCTAAATCTTACAGCAGCTCTAACAGTGGCAGCAGGTATCTCCTGCCAGCTCCTGGCCTGACAAAAAGTACTCAGGCGTTTTCAGATAAGTCAGGCACAGTACTAACATGGGTGGCTTAATGTTAATTCTTGAACTAGTGACAGACTCTGCTGTATCCTGTCACGGCTAGATTAAGACTAGAGTTAGGGGACAAGAGAGCAGGGAGGTACTGCTCTGGGAGATCTACTGCTCAGTCCTGTGAGGCGGGGGTAGGAGATTTTCACAAGTGACTGTTTTAAGACACTGTTAGGAATTGATGAGTGGTGGCACTGCAATTTCATTAGTGTTAAGACTAGAAATAACAAGATTTAAAGAACCAAGTGTTTCTATATCATGTCAGACCCACAGAGTCAGGATGTAATTTTTATATGCTTATAGCACCACTCCCTTTCCCTAGCTCTTACAGACTCCATGGGGAAAACCAGCTTCTGCCTCCATGAGGGGCAGCAGTCATGAGCACCAGTCTTAATCATGAACTCTAACCAAAATTCTGCCTGATGAAATCCTAGCATTATCGTTAATATCTCCACTTCTCTATCAGTCCTCAGACTTCACGTTGGCCACAGCCCTCCGCTAGCCTGGAGGCATTTGTACTGGCGTTATAGAATTAAACAGGTTACCAGAATCAGAAACGTGCTTTCAGTTTTTCACTTGCAGAAAGGACCCAGGCAGCATTTATAAAGGCAGGAGCCCAACATATTTAACAGACGTAGTAGTCAGGTTTATTTAATGACTAAGCAGTAGTTTCTGGATTGTCAAATCACAGCCTCCCAAATAATCCCAGAGCTCAACGGGGACTGTTCCTCCAGTGAAATAGCTAGCTCCTCCTTGGTTTCTGCAGAAGTTAAACAAATGTTGGAGTCTGTTGAAATTTTATATACAGAGGTATAATTCTTACTTCTTAGCAAGCCACAGGCACTGCTAGTTAGAGGAGCTTTTCAAACTTTTCCCCATTAGTTTTCCACTTATATCAATTTGTCTGACAATTTGTCTGACAATTTATATAAATAGCTGTAAGAGCAGCTATCTAATGATAATCTCTCCCCAAAAAAGAAAGAAAACTTATAATTTTTCTATTTGACACACAAACAAAACAAAACATCTACACAACTTTCCAATTTACACATGATTATATGTTTATACCTGTTCATCTTGTGAGCCATCGCTGGCTAAGATAGCCTCTGATGCTGGTTACCTTGAAGGTTAGGGCCTTCATATATTAAACCTCATTTCCTCCCAACCCCTGCTGTCATAAATGGTAAAGTAAAATCTAGTTGTAACTCAAATCTTGCCAGTCCCAACAATAATACCTTGTCTGATCTCACCATGTGCTCACCAGCTTGCCAATGCAGGAAGGAAGAGCATTCATAGATGTGAAAAACAATTACTGGTTTAAAATGTGCAATTGTTTCTGGGTGAGGATTAGGCTAGGTTTATATTTTAGGAGGTTTTAGGTCACTGGGCATTAAATATTGCAGTTCGGTTTGTGTCTTGCATACAATCCAGACAAAAGAGAATATTGAATAAACTGGGTCATGCAAGGCTGGTGAGGAGACTATATCTGACAGAAATAAGTATCGTATTGTTGTCTGGACCAGGAAGGGTCTATTTGTCAGCAAAGCATATTAGAATTAGAGGCAGTAATGTCTAAAGAAATATTTTTACTGCTTAAATCATTTTATGTCCTCATGGCTAAGATGATGAAAACTTACAGAAAATCTTAATGCATCTCTAATAATTTCTGGATGAGGAAGATATGGCCTAGTTTCATTTTAGGGCTCAGGACAGGAAAGACTGAATAGCTAGGAGTATTGCTATCGTTAAACAAAGACTTATGTTTAGTAACAAGGAATATGATAATCTCTGGTTTAAGGGCAGAGGAAAAAATTTTTGCTTCTTGATAGAAACAAGGTACAAGGCTTGCAGGGTTGGGCTGAGCTGCACTTGTGCAGTTGCAGCCTGAAGGGTAGTCCTGAACAAGAAGAGGTTGAAGGAGTAAAAATATGCAAAGGATGGTACTTGGCGCTCAGAGATAGATTGCAGTTCAGGAGTTAGGTTTGTATCTGTATCCTTCTAAATTTATAGAGTTAAGAGTCTGGGTGTCAGCAGGGACTGAGATTACGATTTATGGTTCTAGCTAGTATTGGTGCAACTAGACGATGATGTTGGACTAACACGGATCAGGTCTCAGGCTGAAAGCAGCAGTTGATCAGGTGCCTTAACTTCTAGACCCTCTCAAGCTGCTAATACTAGGATCAGGGACATCAGCAGAAACAAATAATTTTAAATCAATTCTGATTTTCAGGGATATGGTAGTAACCCATGGAAAGTTGTAGACTAATTATGTTTAAAGTTGCATTATTGGTGAGGGTCAGGTTAAAGGCAAGAGATCTCAGTCTGCTGTTGGGAAGTGCAAGGACCTGAGGGCTCACATGAATCCTGTTGTTGGAAAGTGCAAAAAGTTGTGGGATAGTTCTGACAGCACGCAGGATTTACTGCACCTCTGGAAGAGATTGAGTTTCATGTTGATGTTGGTGTTAGATTTGGAGCTAGTACTCAGCAGAGCCTGAAATGCTAGGTTTCTTGTCCAGGTCCCACGGGACAAGAGCAAGGGTTTGTAAAGATGTATTACCATTAACTAAGGGGATAATGATGTAATGGCAATTTGGCTTTAGTGTGGACTGCAGTCCGGCTTGTAGCCAGAAGTGCCTACATGAGTAATACTCTAAATTCTAATACTAGAATGAGGACTAGTGACAACAAGAATGTTTAAGGGAGGGACATGGTGGTCGCAAGGCTATGGCAGTAAATTCAGCATTAGGGATTCATCTTGGGGGAGCAGGGACTGATGAATGAGTTAGGTTCATTGCTGGTCCTGAATGGGCGAGGGCTACTATCAGTACGTTGAATAGTTTGTTATCATTCCAGGATAATAGTGGTCACTGTGCTGCATGAATGGGTGTGTGTATATATAAAGATATATATATATGTGCATAGTAAATGTATATATCCACATATATGTATGTATGTATTCACATAGTAAAATCTAGATTTAGAACTGAATCTAAGTTAGATTTCAGGAACAGTTCCAAACTGAAGGAGCTGAATAAGTATCACATCTGTAATTCCTTAAATTCTTGAAGAAAAAAGTGGATTTGAGGTGTGTTGTGATATTAAGCGTGGAAGTAGGACTCAAGCTGGCAGCCTTCACAGAATACAAACGTTGGTGAATTCTGAAAGCCCTGCCATGTCTCTGAGACACAGATTCCGTACACTTCAGAAGGCAAAGAAGGGTCACCTGGCTCTGATGCTAACATGTATGGCATCCAGCTATAAACATGTAGATGCATCTGTAGATGCAGCACAATTCAGCAGCACCTTTGGCCATAGCCAGAGACTTCTGTTTGCTGCAGAAGAGAACCGCACCATTCAACAAACCAGTGAATGTAGGCACCGTCTTCAATCCTGCCCTGCACATTGCGTCCTCCTGAAACAGGTTTCTTCCCTTAACCTACACTAATGCAAATCCTGACTTTAACCTCAGCTTAAACCAGTGACAGCCTATAAAACTGTGCCCACTCGAGCTCAGGAGGACACTTATCTTGAGCAGTATTTGTGCGGAACCCCACATTGGTGTCTGGGCACTGTCTGCATGTATTGCTCGACTCAGAGAGCACCAGTTCACAGGAGGAGGGAAGGGAGCGGAATACAAATGCCTCCAAGTGCCTTGCTGTGGAAGCCCAGCTGCAGCCCTACCTAAAATTGTAGGTAGCCATCAAACTGTACTTCCTTTCAACCTAGGGTAAGTCATCCAAGAGGGAAACAATGGAAAGAGTGCAATTTCTGCAGTAGTCCATTCATTGACTTGTTTGTCATTTCCTCTCTTCAACACAAATTACATGAATATATGCAGAAAAGAGCATTTACGCTAATTATTTCACTGAACACATCATTTTTTGTCTCTAGGATATAAAAAGTAAGGCAGGGTAAAAGAAGAGTTTTAAAATAATTAGTTCAGGGTTTTAATTTTTTTTCTTACAAAAATGAGGATCAGATAGAAACAAGTAATTACTTCATTGGTTACATTGTTCTTTCTTGTTAACATATAAATACAATTATGAAAAATGAAGATATTTTATTATAATTACTACATTGATTTGATTTTTCTTGTTCTTTGTATTTAAAAAGAGCATGACAGATAAGTTGCTACTATAATCAGTTTTAAGTGAATTCTGTGCTGTTAAATGAGGTCAGACTAATGGTCTTCCTAATTGAAGTTTTCTGAAGTAGTGCTAGTTGGAAAAGTGGACCTGTTACTTCCTCTACAGAAATTTTTTTTCTTTTTTTTTTTTGTGTAAATTGAAATCCTTCATTTAGTAACATCTATTTAGAAATGTCACCATGATTTTCTATAAAACTGAGAATTTAAATAACATTTTACTATGTTCTTCTATCAGCTGGGTCTACTGCTCCAGCTATGTATCTAAACATACACGCTACCAATTTTCTCATTATTCACATGATTATTAAACAAAACATTGCTTCATTTAATCTGGTGACATATGCGATATTTAGTAAGGAAGAGTCTCTCCAAATGGGACATATAAAACATGTAAGTTCTTAGTCTTAAAGCTGGAGTTAAAAAGATTATTAGTGTAAGTGAAATGGAAACAAAAATATTCATAGGATCACAGAAGCTGAATGGAAAAAGGCTTCTGAAGTGAATTAGTATTACTGCCTTTGACACTTCCTATGGGAAACTATATTCCGATCTAATAAATGTACTTGTGAATCAAGCTCCCTCGTTCTGACCGAACACCCATTTCCGTTAAAGTCGGTGCGCAAACTCCGGTAGGCTGCAAAGGGGCCGAGACGTCAGCTATTCTCAGGCGATGAGCCAGGCACACGCCGGCGGGCAGGCAGAGGCTCCCGGCTTGAGGAAACAGCTCCGTGGTGGTGCGGGTTCCTAAACTCGTCGTTCCTCTGCCCGTCTCCACTTTTTCTCTCACTACATAAAAGACACACACCTCTCCGTATATTATAAGACAGGGCCAGCATCAGCTCATAACCTCAAAGCAGATTCCGCTGCAGTCAGAATGAGGTGTCTGCTTTTCAAAATCTCTTGTTAGCTGCCTTGGGCAGTTCTGCTCGTTCTTTTGCTCGTTGTGGCAAGGATGCTTCAGGACACAGACACATGACCAGGGGCTGTGGTTCTTAAAAGAATGGAAACCTACCTCTCTAATGGGAACTCTCTTTTTATTCTCCACACACACACACCTTTTTTTTTTTCTGGTTATGTTTTATTCAAGTGCCCATTATCAACTGAACTTAAGAAATTATTGCTTTTAGTATTACAGACAAAGTGTTTCATTCTTTTAAGAGAAAGATTTACAGCACTGTAAATCTTATCTTCTATCATAATTTTGGTTAGATTTGTAGCTGAGAAATTTTAATCAGAAAGGCGGTGCAACTATAGAAGCCCTTTTGTCACATGTAAGCACTTTTATCATTAAATGCAGACTCCAATTCTATTTAAGTAAAAGACATTTTGGCAGCAGTTCCCATGCAGAGTTTGAAAAGAGTCCATCCTCCCCTATAGTACTTTATGGCATCAGGAAACATGTCACAGATAAATTGATCAGCTGAAATTCACTGTTCTACAGTGGAAAAGAAGGGTTACAACAAGGTATTACCAGTCTCAGGACTAGCTCCCACTTTTACATTTCTGAATAGGAGTGCAGTTTTCCTCTAAGTATGAAAAATTCTCTGGGGATACATCATGTCACCTGAGTACACAGATACAATGGAACAAACACCTGCAAGAAATGGACTTAAGTTACCTTTAGTTGGATAAAAATGGCCACAGTCCCATGGTAAATCCTTACAGGCATTTGCCATGTTGAAAAACACCACTCAGGAAACCAGGCCCTGAACTACACCTACTTAGGTCTTACTGGCCAGATTAATCCAGAAAGAGCTGGAAAAACAAAGAAGCAATGGACAAATTTTGCATGTAACTGTCCCTAACCACACTTCTGTAACACTCACTCCTGGGGAGGGAGACCCGAAGGCACGGAGTGCCAGTAACAGATCCTAATGCCAGTAACAGATCCTAATTGTCTCTAGACATACAGAAAGTCAACGACATCATCCTGGGGCTACGTGATGAGCGAAGTTATTTGCAGCCTGTGCGGACAGTCTAATTCAGAGGCAATAAAGAGTTAGAGCGGTGGTCCCTGGCGCCCTGGGGCCGGTCTAGACCTGTGGCAGCAAGGAAGTGAGTTACGCAGCTTCATAACAGTAGTACAAGTCTTTAGTGCTTATACAGTGCTTTTATTTCTTTCAGAAATCCTCATTCTCTTCATTTTCAAGGTCACCTTCTAAATCACTTAAAAGAAGTAAGGGCATAAGCAATTACAAAATGACAAAGAAAAGAAAGAAGAAGCTAAGCAGCTCAACTCAAAACCTTTATGAAATTCTAGACAAAAAGCGATATCATTTACACTCGTCTGAATGGTAAAATATTTAAGTCATCTATTTTCCAGTGCTGAGGAAAAGTGACAGAAAAATCTGTCATACATGTCAAGAAAGAGAAAAAAAAAATAAAGTTAACACAGCCTAATGCATTAACAAATTGTAGATGAAGAAAACAAAAGCCACGAGTCCCTTCTAAAGCTCCTGATAACATTTCTACATGTGGAGTCTTCACAAAGTTTTCAGAAGTGTTTGGCTCATGAAATGAATTCTGCTCCCATTAGTGTCAATGGGAATTTCACAGTGTATCCTCAGAGTTACACAATGACTTTTGAAACTATGACATCAAGGTGATGTTTATATTTAATGCTTTTGGGAAAAACCAACCAACCAACCAACCAACCAACCAACCAACCAACCAACCACACCTTTATTAAGTAGATCTTGATTTTGTGTATTCCATATGTGTATAAGTGTATACACACAGACATTGCAGTTAAAGCTGTGTAAGACCACGGCAATATTCAAATGGAGAGGCTGTGAAATTAGTGTTATTAATAATAATAACTCTGCCAGTCCCATTTGGAAATATTTGAAAGATGAAAATTCAAAAGCACAGTACGGGAATCATTTTGTTTAATGTACAGTTCTGGGGATTTGAACAAATGAAAGTAAATTTAAACGCCTGTGTTAAAAAGGAAAAAAAATGAGAAGAAAAAATATTGCCCATACATACATTATGTGTATTGAGGCAAACTCTAATCTCTGTGCCTCAAGTCTTAACTCCAATGTCCTGCAAACATGAAGAAAGAAGAAAAATAGAGATGAGCTTAGATGGAGACTCTTAAGATTATATTAATTATTGTTGCTTTCCTAGTAACAATAATATTTACAGTTCTGCCATCCTGCCTTCAGTTATAGCACAGAAAAAGTAGGAATTAAGAGACAAGAATTTTATTTTTTTTTAATTGCATTCTTTGTGAAGGACTTCAATGGCCAAGCCTATTTGATGCGTTTATGAGACAAAGGCTATATTATAGGGATAAATACAAGGCATATATAATGATAGCAATATATAAAATAGCAGGTGCTATGGCAAACTTACATGTTTCATAAAACAGAGTAAGTGGTGACAAAAAATTGAAAGATAGTAAGTAAAAATTGGATACAGTGTTCAGAGTTTCTTTGTAGAGGAAAATGCAATCAGTGGGACTCAAAGTTCAAAAATTTAGCATACAAGAAACTTTGAGCTTTATGTGGATAATAGCATCCGTCCTGTGCCAGTCAGGAAAAAGTATCAAGTGTCAAACTTTCATCCTTCTTGTCACAAGCTAAAGAGGAAAATCATCCATAGTCATTTCTGTTGCTAGGGAGAATTTAGCCAGCTGAATCCCAGAACACAAAATAGTTGAGGTCTGCACTGGTAAGTACTGCCTCGCAGGAGAAGAGGCTCTGCAGTGGGAGCCGGCTGGTGCTAAGGGCACCCGTCTGGGGAGCGGGGAGGGAGGAAAAGCCCAGCTGCTTTTCCCCGAAGTTCAGTAAAACCCTGGAGAGCGGAAATTTCCTTCCTGTCACTCTCCTTGCTTGCCTGTATGATCTGAACTTACTCCTGAAAACTACAGATCGCATCACGTGCTCGAGCGCAGCGTGTGCATGGTGAGATTCTGCTACGACGTGCCGGCAAAGAGAGAATTCGCCGTCGGGGCCAGAACTGCGGGTGAATGCCAGTTGCTTTGCTAAAGCAGGCGAGAGCAAAGCAAGCAGCGTATTCTGCCTTTTATGACCCTCACCAAAATTACTATTGACTACACTGAAGCATACGTGAGCTGTCTTAAAAGGAAGCATTCGGATTTCCCACTATGGATAAAGCACCAGCTCTGATGCTGTTAAAGGAATTAATGAAACCCCTAAGTCTCAGAGCAGTTTCCTGATAGACTTAATGAATAGCTGTCAGCACAACTGGCACTAATTGGCATGCTTTTGGGTACCCTGGAGTGGAAAACTCCAAGTGGATAGTAATCTCACACTTCTTTGATTTATAAATGTTCAGAGTCAGACTGACACTTCATTTCTGGGGCAGTACATTGATATTTGTACTTTAGTTTCTGTCCTGTTCCTTGTTCTGTGCACATGCAGAGACCATAACGTCTCCAAAATGTCAATTTGGTGTTTTTCCAGAACAGTCTATGGAAAGGTTTTAACAAAAATGATTGTGTGGGCAGGAAGGAAAAGGAAAAGGAAAAGCCTTCAAGTTATATATATATATATAAAAAAAAAAATCTAACTTGCGTATGACGCTTACAACCTTGATTTCATCAATCATCTAACTATTGTGCTACTTTAAATAAATCTTGACATCATTAATTCTGCACAGAGAAATTATCATGAAGTTTCTGGCTTTTAGAGCTTTGCCAGAGTCAAAAGTACCTTGAGAGTGAGATTTAAGTGCAGATTACGAGTATGACATTTTTCATGGGAGGTTATTTAAGTTAAGGATTCTCCCCAAATTTCTTTTGTGTGCATATGTCTTTGAAGACCAGCATCATTCTTCTGCCTGAAACAGATAACTATGGCTGGAAGACATCAAATGAAGGTGAGGCGTCATTCTCGGTAACTTTGCCTAGGTTAAAATGTTAATGAGAATGTTCTTGTATTTAACATAAAGTGATCCAAATGATTATTTAAACCCACTCTGTTCACAGAATCTACACTGAAGGTTGCCATATCCTCAGACAGTCTTTCTTGGCCAGCTCAATATCAGTCGCCACATAGCTGGAAGTGACTCATTTTTAACATTTTATTGGGCAATTCATTTACTCCTGTGGATTTTGGCCAAAGTCTGGAAGTAACAAATTACAGAAAAAAATACAGTAGTATCAGTAACAGCAAGTTCTGTATACAGCTATATGTTTCTGTTGATTATCCAATTACTGAGACCAAATATAATCTTTAAAAACATTCAAAATTGCAAAGAAATCAAACTTTCCTATCATAATGTAACACTTTAAAAAGGAAAATTAAAATGCAAGTGTAATATACTAATATAATTGAATCAAAAGAAAATGAAATGTAATTATCTTCTTGGAACAAGGGTTTTGTAATTATAATGGTGGCTGTATTAATCAGATGTCATATTAATACCTGTAATAAAATGCCTTTTGGAGCTTTCTCAGCTAACAGAAAAGTTACAGAAGACTGGTAAAATCAAATGTTTAAAGAATAAAATTATCTTTCTCAAGGCTGAAGTCTGGCTGGATTAAAAAGGACTAGAAATAGTCCTGTGAATTAGGTTGTGTGATTTATTTTTCCTTTTAATTCCTGGAAGTCCAGCAAAGAAACGATAGAGAGAAAATGTATATTTTAAAAGATGTTAAAAACAAATCCCTAGTCTCTTAAAGGTGATGTAAGAGTTGGTCAGTCGTCTCCAGTGCTGTTAATCTGCCAAGGCCTCCTGTCGATGGCACCATACAATGGCATGCCCAAGGAGGCATCAACTACCGGCAACAGGATATTCTGTCCGCCAGGTTGGACGCAGTAATGCTTGAAGGTTGTCTGGACAACAAGAGTGAAAGCCACTGTTCTTTGTTCCCTTGTGTATGGAAAAACGGAGGTATTTCAGACACGGCTCTGCATTTATTGCCACAGAAACAGGGGTCTGCCCGTGAGACCCCCAGGCGGTGCCTCCTCAGCGCACTGCCCAGAGGAGGGGCAGCTGACGGGGAGCCCAGCCTGCTCCTGGGTATCGCCCTGGCCCCGGCACACCTCTCTCACCAGCTGCAGAAAGGATTCCCTTTTTCAAAGACAGGGCACTGTCAGGAGGTTTAATTTGGTGAAATTCAGGGCTATTCTGTAGCCAAATTTTCACTGGGTCTTGTTTCATTTTCACTCCTGCATAATGCATGAAATGGCACACAAGAAAGCAAGATATAATGAAAGCAGCAGCTATAAATAAACATGAAAACTTACTCATATATTTTCTTAAAGGAAATCAGATAATGGAATCAGCCTCTCTTATGGAAAATGGATTCTTGTCTTTTCAAGCACTAGTCTTATGAATATTTTCATGACAATACTTTGAATGTTTCAGTACCTACAGCTACCATGTTTGGAGTACTAAAGAGATATTCTTGCTCAGAGATATTTTCAGAAGAAATCGGATGCTCTTAATGCTGCCACTAACTGCAGCATCACCTGCTGAAGGACAAAGAGCTTAGAGATTTCAATTCATTTGAATTGTCAATTCAGTTTAATTCAGTTCCACTGGATCAGGCCCTATCATTTTAAAAGATCATTTCTTGCATTCTGCTTGAACAAAGCAATGAACTCAAAAGTGCTTTTAGTTGTAATGAACACCTAATTAGGTTCCCTATTCAGTTTTTGCATATTGGCAATAGACAATGATATCTGGATTTAAAATATTTCTGAAAACATTCTTGACTGATCCACTAAATTTAATACATATATACATCTAACAAAAATTAGTCTGCTCCATGGTTTTGGAAAAGTTTGGCCTGACAATGTGTCTTTAATTGCAGCAGCTGTAAAGTTTTAAGATGCTTCAGTTTGTTTTAGTTGAGCAGATACTATGCTATGTAGAATAATGGTTCGTTAAAGAAAAATCTTATAGGACAGAAGTTGTCTGAAGCATAATGATTCAGATTAGCTTTTCAAAGGAACTTGGAATGGTCAGAGTCACCTTTGATCTTGTTTAGTACACCAAAATGAGGATTCTGTATATCAAGTCTGCAAGCTAAATCCATGGCAAGGGAAATTGAATAAAATGGATTATTTCCTATATGAGGTCATTTGATAGATTTAGTTCTAAATGCTCTCTCTCAGGAATCCTAAAAGCTGGAGAACAGACAAGCAGGAAAATGTGAATAAGGCTGGCTGCTTAAATCCGTCAGCAGCTGACAGAGTCCAAGAGAAAGTCAGGTGGATTTTTCATAGGAGAGGAACAATAAGGCAAGCAAGGAAGATGCTAATATTTTAAAGAGGCTGCAGTTTAATCCAGCCTCAGTTAAAAGGCATAATACAGCACCCATGCCAACCCAAATCCCTGTGGTGCTCTTCCCAGGTTGCTGGAGACTCAAAGAAGGGATGTGTGTTTTTAACAATTCTCTTTCATGTTGTCAAAAGCCAGATTAATCCCAGAAGTTTCTGATCAGTTAGGGATATGGCTGTGTGATCTCAGGTTGCTCTTTTCTTGCTCCCTCGTTTTTTTTCTTGGTAACATTATCACATACACTGGAAGGGAATTCACGTTTCCTTTAAAAGACTTTTTTTTTTTTCCCTACCAAACAATTTTATATCTATATATGATTTGCCTGATTTCTTTGACAAAGTAACAGAATGATTTTTCATTTTTTCATTATGCTTCAAATGTGGTGATTGACTAAGTCTGAAAAGTTGAAAATTAGCTGGTGATTTACCATGCTGCAGTCATATGATTTAAAAGTCCAAACACATACAATCTCTAACATGCACTTCCTCGGAGGAAGCCAGGGGGTGGAAATATCATGGAAATATTCTCTTAACAACCTATCTGCTGAAAATTTTAGTAAATTCAAGAAATCAAGATTGATCTTAAACTTTATATGACTACTATGATGTCTAGAAATCCTGGATGTGTGAATTCAGACTCAATGTATTTGACGACCTTCGAAAAGGCAATATAATTCTTGCAATTTCTGAAAGGTTGTTAAAATAGGAATTTAATAGCATAATATAAACCACCTTCATGTAATATTTTTTTTTTCTTTAAAAACAAAACAATTCAGGGTAAATATACCTGGAGGGAAAAAATATACATCCATATCTATCAATAAAAATGAGGTGTATGCTTTTTATTTCAAAATGAACATAAGTTTTCCACACACTAAAGTCATATATATCTAACCACCACAAAATGAAGTGTTTCCTGACCCTCACAGCAGCTCATATCTCATGCCTTTCTTTCTGTTCAACTATATACATTTCCATAGTTCTGTGTTTACTCACCATTTCATCAACATTACTGATCATTTGTTTGCTAGTTATTTCAAGAGACCTCCACATTTTCATTCCAATATCCTTCTTCTCATCACCATGGGAACCACTGTCTTTTTATCTTTCAAGAATATTATGTTTTAGAAAAGCTCTCATCCTTGTAATGGAAATTTGCAGGTGGGAACAGCTTCATTCTGTATTCTTAACTTAACAGACAATTTTACTACTTGCGGTGATTTATCCTCTCTGGTGGTTATGTCTATGCTGTAGTCAAAGGTACCATTGCATCTCCTAGAAATGTAGTCACAACGGCCAATTGAATACTCATTACGGTTTTAGCACTGGACAAGGGTGAGTCTGCAGCAGCAGCAAAGGACTCTGCAGAGGTTATAAAAGCTGCTCAATAAGTCTCAGCAGCTGAAGCAGCTGTTATTACCACCCAAACTTGCAAATTTTAGAACTACTTTGGGTATCCCTATGTAATCTGCAACTACTATAGGTTCCCTACTGCAGAGGTTATTTTGGCAGCCATCTCTGTATTTTTCTCATTTAGTAGTTTGCATTGATAAATACTAGGGAAACCAGGGGAAAAAAATCTAGGAGGAGAGCGGAAGCATTAAAAGATCTCATTGCAGAATTAATATTAAAAAGAAAAGGAACAGTGGAAGGGAGATGAATACCATTTTCAAGGCTTAAAAGAAATTTTAAATTGCCCTGAGGGATAAATAGAAGTAAAACAAGTGTATTCCCAGAACAAATTGTTCTGGGTTGAGTTTCCCTCTCTTTCACACATGGTGGTTGTATAGTCCCAGAGCTGACAACATCTCAGAGGCCATCACAGTAGGAAAACTATTGTAGATTTGGGTACAGATAGCTTAATATTTGACTGCTCCCTTGACGGACACCTAAGCTTTCGAGACCATGACCTACAACTTTCAGAAGACACAGTGATATCATCTCATGGTAAAACACACTTTGCTTCCTCATGGATTTGTTAAGTGTACGTGGTTTTAGCAAAATGCCACAGTTTCTTTGACATGTGAGAGAAGGGAATGAAGGGAGGAGAGAACTGTTTCCTAATCAGCCCAATTTGTCACTCTGGTTTCTGGTGACTCTCAGGTCCCTGCTGAACCTGGCTGTGTACACAGCTCCCATTTTTGTGCCGGGGAGAAGGAAATGATGGGCTTGGCTCCAAATCTCAGGTGGCCAAAGCGTTCTTCAAGACATTTGTCTGCTATGTGCAGGCACACAGCGAAATATAGGCTTGGCTTCTAACTGGACCCCCCCAGGGCTACAGTAATGTAAATATCAACAGTTTGTCACATGGCAGTCGGGTACAGCCGTCCCTTAGCAGTAGTCATATTTCCCATTGTGTTTCTACAAATCTCCTGCCAAAGGGGTTTTGTCACTAATACCTGTGGAGCTAAGCCTTAGACAATATGAGGACTATGCTTAATCTTCCTGCTTCAGTTTTCCATTCTGTTTTCATGCACTTTCTAGTACCACCCGTCAGATACAGAAACCTAGGTCTGCAACTTTAAAAACGGTGACCCAACTTAGACATTTAGATGGAGTATTTTTCAACTGGCATTTAAAGATATCAACAATTAGGTGCATTAGTGCCCATGCCAAAGTAAAATCCCCAGACTCTGTTTCACATTTCAGAGCCTATGTCTTTTCTGAAGCAGGCAGAGTATTTCTTTAAGTAAGCATCCTAGTCAGTTTTGGATTTACTGACATAATTCAAAATTACTTTCATGTACCAATTCCCCTTTTGTTTCCTGGCCCCTGCACATTCAGAGCAGTTTGAATCTGTGATTCATCAGATATTATTCGTAACCTTCTGAAAATGTACATAACAAGAAGCCATCAAGGAACATAAGTTGTCATGATATGAAAGATAAAGTACTGTCAGGGATTAGGAAAAGCTAGAGACAGAAAACAAAGTATAAAAAATAGTCGATTTTCAGCAGGGTGAAAGGGTAACAGTGGGGCGTGATCACAGACGCACGTGTAGCAACGCTCGTGAGTTAGAGAAGGGACTGGAAGGCAAGGCAGCACCAGTCCCAGCTCAAGGCTAGGGACACCCCTAATCTGCTTGGCCAGCTCCCGTACAGAGCACGGATGCAGCTGTAGTTCAATATTGATAAATGCGAGACAATAATTGGACATACCCCAGTACGTTTGGTCAGGTCTAAGTTAACTAACCTGTTAGCTAATCGTAAAGAGCTATCTCACATTCAAGACAAAACTCAGCCAGGTTGTGGCAGTAGTGATAAAAACACATGTAAGCACATGGAAATTTACAGAAAGCATAAATAGTGTTATAGAAATATATGTAGAATTATACACAAAGTATAAAGTATTCAGATAAAATTGTACAACCACATATTGAGTACTGTATTTCACTCCATTTATCTAAACTGCATATAACATTATAGAAATTGAGACTGTTCAGTGACAAGTAATAAGAATTATTACAAGCATTAAAAAGTCACAAAGAGATTAATTAAAAAGATTGGGATTGTTTACTGTGGAAATGAACTGAACAAGATAAAAATGTATGTAGCTGGTAAATAAAACAAATAATTTTGGAACACTTCTTTATTCCAACTCACACAACTGAAAAGTGTCAGATTCTAAACTGATGAAGGGAAATGTTCATTTTAGACAATTTACAGCTGATCCGTAAAATTCATTTTGTGGTTCAAGCTAAGTAGTATAAACTTCAGTGGAATAAGAATTGTTTATAGTTTTTCCATCAATGATTTCTGTGCTGGAAAATAGCTTTTCAAGCCTGCTGAAAATTTTGCTATGTGTAGTGATTTTCCCTTTAAAGCGGAAAGATTTTGTGTCAGTTTCCTAAGAGAAACAAAGGAAATGAAAAATAATGCTTCAACATTGTTTAATTCAAACTTTTCCAACTCATTATTTCATTAGTTTTATTTTATTTATTTATTTCTCCATACCTTTACTGTATTTATTTTCCTTTCATTTCAAAAGGTGAAGAATTGAAGGAAGAGAAGTACAAAGATTTAAGACAGAGAAAAAAGTAGGCCTTTGGGGGTAAGTGTTTTGATCCAAAATGTTCCACCATGCTTGTTAGAAAAACAAACTGCTTTTAAGAAAATTTTACTTTTATTTTGAAAAGTATTACTAGAAAATATTTAACATACTTTCAGTGATTCCGGGGAATCCTAAAGGAAAAGGATCACATTATGTGAGGATATAAACCCTATCCTTACAGTAGACTTTA
Organism: Aramus guarauna; assembly: GCA_013400195.1. NCBI lineage: Eukaryota > Metazoa > Chordata > Aves > Gruiformes > Aramidae > Aramus > Aramus guarauna. Next base: position 280,059 of record VXBL01005318.1, on the reverse strand, counting down.
TATGATAATTCTTTTGGATTATGAAGAAAAATTTTCTGTGAGTAGGTCGCATGGGTTTTGCAAGCCTGGTACAAAGTATCCGTGCCAGTGCATCAGGAAGCAGGCACAAGCGTACTGCGAGGTGCAGAGGTACTCAGCGAGCTGTGCCTTACCGTTCCCTCTCCAGCGGAGCGCGTCACACGTTATACGATGATCGACTGTATCTGACGCTTCACACTTCCCCTGCTCTCCCTCCTCTCCATCTAAATGCACTGAACTCTAGGAAAGTCTGAAAAGGCAGGTTATTATTCTTCATGACTGAAAGTTTTCAAAACCATAACAGAATATTAAAAGCTATGACACTGAGCATACTAAAAGAGTTTAATCTGCAGCCTCATAGCATCAGTGAGAGCACGGCTAGCACACATCCTGTATTACCTGCACTGCTACCTTTTCCCAGCCTCCAGGTCACCCTGTAAAGTATCTGTATCCGTGTGTGCGTTGTGTTATAAACTATGCAAGGCCACCCGCCCGTGCCACATGTGTCGCACTGAGGTCCGACGCAGGCCGGCAGGTACAGAGGAGGCTGCCCAGATGTTGACACTGGCACAGAAAGTGTGAGGGGTTTTGGGAAGAGGGCAGGGTGGTGGCGAGGGGTGATCTGACACTGTGAGGGTACGACCAAGCTCAGGTCATGCAGTCACCCTCTGGGGGGAAGGGGTGCCAGTCTAGGGCATTTTGGAAAGCATTATGGGCTTTGGAGGCTGTAGCAGGAGGCAGGCTGGGTGTAGGAACAGAGGTTGCTCTGGGGCAAAGGGAGCGTTCCCGCTCCCACCTGAGCGTGTTAACCAGGCGGGTGTTTTCGCAGCAGAAACACAACAGGACACTCTTCCCATTGTCTCCGCTACCAGGCTTATATTCCTATCCCCATGTCTGTTCCTAAGAACTTTTTTCCTTCCTCTTGGGTTCGTGGTTCCTCCAGCTTTGATTCTGCCTGTCAGATTAGGTGGCTGTTACGTCAGTCACATCTTCGTAAAATTACAGTACCTGCAATCATCGTGAACATTTCTGCGTCTAAGTAATAATTTTTTGTGTGTATAATCTTAATTTCATCAAGTGCTTGTATGTAAACTTCACCCCTCTCATTTCTTCACGAAGTAATGAGTGAAGTGGGAAAACCCCTTCATCTTCATAGAAATTAAGTGATATGATATGCAACCTGAAGTATAAAATATTGAAATTTTAACATATGGCTTTTGGAATGACTAAACATTATGGAATAAACCTGTTCCTTTAGACTTCATAAGTCATTAGATGCAACCCAAGTTACAAATCTTATAGAATCTGAAATTCATTTTTTCTTTTCCCCAAAGCGTGCTTTTCAAAGATACTTCTCATCCAACGGAAGACTTTCATTTGTTACACTGAATTTTAATCCATAGGCCAAGAAGATAAAGAGTATTTAAGGACTCTATTGTTACGTTTTTCTTCATTAAAACTTTAAAATTATATTTCAGTGCTAATTCCATCATGATTTCTCCAGTAATTTTTTGACGATACCTCATCAAAGAAGAGTTGTCAAAGACTGCTCAGTCCACCAGTCTATCTATCCCCTGGCCTGTGCAGACTTGTTCCCTACCCTACAACCTTCTCCAGTGTTTTTCTGACCACATCCGGCATGGGTCGAGCAATGAGGATTCCACCGGTTGTCCTGGGAGAAGCAGGTCTTCACATTTCGGGAGCTTGTTTGTAATATCTACTCAATCTGCAGGACAGGAGGATTTCTTTTGGATTTATCATTCAAATTCCTGTGCCACTGTAAAAAATATCTGCTGGCATGTACCAGGGTCTTATATTTGCTGATTCTATGAACAAATCTGGCAGCTTTATGGAGGATGAATTGAGCTGCAGTCTCTTTCATGAAACAAAACACAAATCACACCTCAGATCAAGTAGTATATTTCTTCATAAGTGTTTAATTCACGAGCACAAATGAAAGGATAAAAGGAAGATTTTATTTTAAATATATGGTGATGCACACACGTGCAGTTGGTGCTTATTCCAGTTAAAGTTTTCCTTAGGCAAGTAAAGGTCAGGGAAACCTCAACCATTACCAAGCAACTTTCCCACACCAAAACACTTAAATTCTTAGATTCGATTTTTAAAAACCGATTTTGTGGATTGTGGAAGAGCTTCCCCTCTGTAAAGTGTTCTCTTGCCACAATTATGGGAGTTGTTGTTTGAATTGAAATTACTGTTCCTTGTAGAAGATCCTGTTCACTAACAAACCCTCCTGCTTCAGGCCTGTAAATACTTTTAAATCCCATCTCTGAAAAGTTTTTCCCCCATTCTATATTTAAATGAACTCTGACATGTCCAACTACAAATTGATGGCAGACTGCGCTGCATTGTAGAAGAGATGGTGGAAGAAAATGCCTATCTAATATAGTCAGTGCAGTAAGATGCTCTCCTTGAACCGGCAAATTTACCTTTGCTTCTTGTTCCACTTGATCAGGCAAATGCCTCTGTTCATGTTATATGTGGTTAATCTGCCTCGCTGATCACAAAGTCGGGTTACTTGTGTCACCATAAGTGACAAGGAGGATGTGAGTACACATGTGTGTAGGTATATGTAGGTATATACATATGTATGTAAATGTAAGTGTACATATAGATGTGTGTGAATTAATATAAATGCTATATATATTTTTGCAGTAATCACAGTTATGATCGCTAAGGACATTTGCATGCCAACACAGATTACATTGGAAATTCCCCGTAAGGGCAGCCTTGGCGGTACTCAAGCAGAGATATTAGCTGGTGTCAGAGACGCAGCACAGCCATGAGATAAAAAGCCCTGCCTCGATGAGTAGGGCTCAGTAGCTCCACTGCAGTTCTGTTCTCACACAACTGCTCCATTTCCACTCGCGAAGCTGATTTTCTTTTGGAGCACTCGTGCTGCGTGGACTCCACACTCACGATGAGAGTAGACGCAGGAATTTGTCTGAGGCAGCGTCACAGCAGGAGGCTTCCCCCATCCTAGGGCTCTTCGTGTAATTCAGGTACCAAAAAGAGTCCGGAGCAAAAACAAATAGAGGAAAGGAGAGGAGAAGAGAGAAAAGAGACAGAACATTTGTCTGCAGGTTTTTGTGAAATAATTGGCTGGAGAGAGAGAAAGAAGGCAGTGAGAGGGATGCTCAATTCACTTTTTCCTTCAGGTAGGGGGGTAGAAGGGGGAATGTTTTGGATTGAGAAATCTTTCCTGATGCAGAGCAATGGCACGTCTCTGTATTCAAACAAGCCTTTAGATTGATAGTGTGCTGAGAATAATAAATGATACTGTAAAGGGAGAAAAAAAATGTTTATTTCAATGTTCAAAGTTATTTCTGTCTCCCCAAACACTGTGAGGAGCATCAGATGCCATCAGAATGATTTTTCAGCATGATTTGTCTTGCACTGAACCTGTCTATGATTGCAGGCAGCACTCCGAACACAGCACACACTGCACACAGCTTCATATTACACGCAGGTCTTTTGGGGGCTTTTTTAATCACTTAATTAGAGTCATTTGCAATTGTTTTGGGAAGTTAAAAGCTACTGCACCTGAGCAAAATAGTACTGAATACAATTATAATTGTTGGTACCAGCCTTCATTTGTCACAGATTACGTCAGCCTCTGTGTGTTCACAGAAACAGTGTCCTAGCATGGGCTTCCCTGGGAACCACGCATCGAGGCCATCGGTCTTGCGACCGTCCTTCCCCATTCCCTGGCTGGCTTCCACAGGTTTGGCTGAGGGCCATCTCCATGCTGTTCTTCTGCCACAAGTAGATTCTCTGTTTACTAAACCTTTCCCCCAGAAGACACAGGGATGTTGGGACCAAGTGTGCTGTAGGGAGGGAGAGAGTGAACTTGTTGCCATGACCATCTGATGATGCAGCGATGCAGAGCAGGGACCAATGAGAGAGGACTTCAACAGTTTTCTCACCCCCATCCATCTCATGAAGTACGTACATCATTCTGGGAGAACACATAAATGTTACCAGGGCTTCGTTAGGGAGAAAAAGCCAATGGGAGGTGAAAGGCTCTCACAGTTACCCTTCTCGTGGCCCTGAGGAGGCTGGTGTGCTGAGAAGATTGCTTTCCAAGCCCTGGATGAAAACCGCTATCAAGGTAGCTTCTGATTAGTGTTATGAACAGATGAAATACAAGTAGGAAAGGAAATAGGGATTTGCTCACCTGGAGATATTGAAACTGAAGAAATAACACTGTCTTGGATGTAGAACTGAAACAGATTACCACAGCTCCAGTTGCAAAATGGGGCCTGACAACAAGGCTTCAGCTGAAACAAGGTTTGAGGACAGACTGGTGACTGGGAGACAGAACCCGCTTTTGGTTTTCTGACTTCTCTGAAACACATCTATACATCTGTGCCTAAATCTAAATTTGTTGAGGTTAGGTACAATCTCAGTCACAAATATCTTTTTATATTGCTTTGCTTTTCACTCTGTTACCCAAGAAACATGTCTGCTTTTCATATACAGCTGCAGCCATTACTTTTTTATTGTTTTAGTTAAGGCAGAGTCTGTCATTGTGGCCCCTGTGCTCTGCAAGGAGCTGCACATACAGACAGAGCCATATTCTACTACGTGTACCAGCACTGTTTGGGTGGTCAGCAGGATTTCTCCTGACATAGATAACATAAGTTGTTATTCAGTGTAGGTAAGACTTGGATAATCCAGCTCATCCAAAGCACAAGAGATGTCCTTGTTTGAGGTATTTGCCATGGATTTTCTTCAGCTGTTGCCAGCAGGGCTAAACGGCTAGGGCTGCTGATTTGTTGCACTCAGGGCTTTCAGCCATCGCAGTTGCATTGAAGAAGATGCCGATAGGGTGCAACTGATTATGGCATCTCTGCATCTCTCCTGTTCTGGCAACAAGTGGTTGAGATTCTTCAGTCCTTACTTGCTTTCTTTTTCAGGCAAAATCACTAGTGAAGTTAGAAATCAGAAAAGGGTACTTCAAAATTATTCTAAACAGTTACTGTTAATTGTTTAATTTTGTAATGTGTGTCTACCCTTGTCCTTAGTGATTTTGCAGCTGCTCTAAAATCTGTTCTTTGTCAGAGAATCATTTTCTTTGTTCTTGCTTACTGCATAATTTGTCATTAGAAAGAACATCCTTTCAAATATCTTGCAGAAGTAACCTGTTTGGTGTCTTAAATAAGTATCATGCAGTAGTAGGAAATTACCTGTTTGTCTTAGTTTTGAACTTAATTGCATACATTTAATTTTTTGAATAGTAATTAACATTGATGATCATTGTAAAATTCTCCAAATATGATTATCCCATAAGCCCCAACTGTTTAGAAGCAATTTTAAATTAGAAAACGTTGAATAAATCCTTAAGCAGAAAATACTGATGTGTTAAAAACAACCTAGCTGTTTTCAAAGTGCTTGGAAAATATTCCCAATTTGGTGTTTGTTCTCCTAGAATTCCCCTCCACCCAACCACCCACCAGGTAGACACCTCTACAGTAGTCAGTAGCTTAGTGGTAACAGAGGCAACCTACAGTTTCACGTTTCAAATTCATTCTGTCATTCAGACCAGAGTCTTGAACCTCAGTGTCCTCCATCGATGCCTCTTTAGCCTAGCTAAATCCAGGAGCAGCCTTTAGTTCTTGAGTTCATAAGATACAGTGTCCCATGTCCTCAGCACCTTTAGGGGCAAGACACAATTTTGCTCATGAGAAATCCCATTCACTTTTTCAGGAGACAAAAATCAGAGGATTTCTTGGCTGGAACTCTTTGTACATCAGCCATATGCCTTCACTCTAAAGAAAGGATGCAAACAGAACAGGCAGAACCATTACCTGCCGTTAACCTTGCATCACAAGAAAGCACCCACTTAAGTGTACTGTGCAGCCTTGAGCAAAAGAAATCTTCATCTTTGTTTCGCTTGGCACATGAAAAATACAAGCAGTCAATTCTGTGAAGGTGACAAGGTGCAAATTAACTTTAATCCGTCTTTGTTCTAGTAATCATGGGGCACTCAAAAGCCAAATGCTGGGGTTTTTGCTCAGTGGGGTGATCTGCGTGCATATTATTCCATCATTTTAAGCAGAGGAGGGGCAGTTTTATATTGTACATTAGCATATATATTAGTTCCAATCTATGCGCAAGTTTTGCATTAGCCTGCGTTGATTGCAACATGAAAGGGGATAGTAATACAGTGCTACAATTCCAGTGTAAATGCAGTTACACCACTGTGCCAGTGCTTCCCATCGACATAACTTGCCCACTTTCTCGTACAAAATTTCCCAATATAAGCAATTTCTTGCATCGCTAAGAGAGATGAAGATGTAGAGGTTCATTTGTAGTCAGGTTTTTGTATATGAAATTATGAACAATCTCCCCACAAAGCAAGCTAGAGACTGAATTTACAGAGTTAAGTCATTTGCACAATTATTCATTGGTAAATGCAAATTCATGTTACGTTGCTTACCTTTCAGTGAAAATGGCATTTGCTACCCCAAAATGAATTGTGGGAGAAGACTCTGCCCAGGGCAGTTACTATAGTTTAATTGCTTGTCTGTAAAATCATACACCGTAGCACGTTTTGCACATGCCCATGCCTCTGCCTTACAGTTTCTTTCTTATGCTAATGTAATAAAATTAAAAGGGAGAAAGGAATCATTACCTAGCTGATAGAGGTGGGCTTACCAGTATCTGAATTACCTGTTAGCGTATCAAGCCCATACTCGTCATTCATGGGACACTGGAAAAAATTATTATGAGGTCTGTGATCTAGAGTCTGATCCAAAAAAACCCCTATCTTTCAGAAGCAGGATTAGTGGATATTCAATCACACCAGAAAAGTAAACAAATGGAGCTGGTATGCAGACACACAGGAGAGATTCTCTACTCTTGCTAATTTTGCTCTTTAAAAAGCAGTTTGAGACACATTTTTTTTGCTAAGGAAGTCAGCACTTTTTTTATAATCTCTTAAACTTTCACTAGTTTTCCTGATATGGCTTCTTATATGAAAGAAATTGTTACCCCACAACAGTCATAACTAGGGAGTAATTATCATTTTTTTTTTTTTCCCTATTCCTGTGTTGAGCTGTTTGGACCTGGCATAATAGATATAATGAGAGTAATCAAGGGGCTGTATTTCCGTCTTGAGAGACCTGCTGGCAGCAGAAACTGCCAGGATGAACAGCTGCCGAGCCCAGGGCGTAACCAGGGTCTGGGCAGTTCCTCCCCCGGGGCCCAGCGGGGCTCCCAAAGTTTCCTGCAATCCAGGGTCTTCCCACCAGCGGCAGGGGTGGGCTCTGGTGTAAGGAAGAGTAACTGCGGCTGCTCTTTTTGCTGCGCTTTAACTTCCCTGAGGAAGAATATTTCCTGGAAACCAACAGGACCAATAATGTAAATGTCACAGCTTGGAAACCAGATCATTTACTAACTCAGGCTTTGATATGTGATCGTAGAAAAAA
>VXBL01005318.1:227082-272531 GCA_013400195.1 Aramus guarauna | reverse complement strand
ATGCAATGTAGAGGAAACAAACAAACAAGCAAGCAAAAAGTTGCTAGTCCAAAAAATGGCTTTCCTCTACAAGACTTACCTTTCCCTACTTTCTCATTTTTGATCCTATCCTTGAGCCAGACTAGAAAGTTTCACAAATGTTTACTTCAGATCACAATGAGTAATGGAATATAGCATAATAAGATGATACCTGCCTATATACATGTAGACTTCTATCAGAAGTGCTGACTGGATTTAAATTGGATGTGATTCCTTTTTTGTGTTAGACACATGTTCTGGTTTTTCTTTCTTTTTAAAACTGTACTAGTCTATGGGGAAAAAAATCAAAACAAAACAAAAAAACCCCACCTCCATTCAGATACAGAGTTTTGAAGATTTCAGCAGAAAATTGATGCCTTGCTTGACCTCAAACAGGCATTTCCATTTTCTTTTTTCTTTTTTCTTTTTTTTTTTGTCAGCTTTATATAATGTGTGACTACTTATGGAACAGGGTCCTCCCATTTTTCTCTGTAATAACACTGCTCAGACTGTAACTGGGAATATACAAAACATTTTGAAAAACTCAGAATATAGTCTAAAACATGGATACATATGTCTTCTCTTTTTTTTTTTCCCCCCTTCTTTTATAGGGTTAGGATGGTAACAACTTCAGCAAGTCAAGGTTTTTAAGAAAGGTGATAACTGCTTTTGAACTATCACATGGCTAAATTTGTAGAAAAAAATGGAGAAAAATAATAGACATTTTTTAGGTCTGAAATAGAAGTAGCAATTTCAAAGCAGTTCTAGACTGGAAATAACTGCTCTGAGTTTAATTTAATTACGCTACTCAATTAGACAATCTGAGAGAAAAATGTGGATGGCACCAGTTGGAAAAAGGGGATGTTAGAAAAGGAAGAGATGATAAGGTCATCAGCTCCTGTGGGATGAAAAGAGAAATTAGTAATTATCACCTACGGAACACTGAGTTATCAGGAAATGGCTTGGGGAAAATTGCAGTGTGCCACAAAACCAATATCTCAATTGACTCTATGGCTTTTAGTATCTTTGGAGGTCATTAGACTTTGAAAGCTATATTTTGTGAGTTCCTGTTACAACAGTGACATTAACAGTTCTGCACAAAGTTTTAGACAAAGATCCAGTCAAGGAGGTTAAGTTTAGATGACTTGATCTTATACTTAGCATCCATTGAAATCAATGGGAAGATTCTTAGTTACCAAAACCAGAGTGCTTAATTATTATGATGGTATTATTGTCAATTATTATTGTTAATGTTACTACTTACTATTAAGATTATTATTACAATTACATTACTATTAATATTGTGTAGATCTTAGGCTAACAATGAGGGAAGAAGGGTCTTTTACTAAGATGGGGGCATATCTTTGGTTTGGAACCTTCACAAAGGTACTTGAAACCAGTGAAGGTGATAGAAATGCTCTCTGCGTGAATTTATTAGACAAAATGTGCCTTACAATTATGAATTCAAGCCCATGGTTACAATTGTTCACAAGTGCTCTCATTCTAGCTAAATAACACTGTTTAAAAATTATAAAGGCAAATGGTTTGCAAACTTTAAGTAGGTCACCTCCCACAGTATCTCTAAAGTGCAGGTAAATTAGCATTCTTTTTTTTTTTTTTCAAATGGCAATCTGAGGCAGAAGGAGTCATTAAAACTTCTGATTCCACAGAGCTGCTGACTATTTCCACACTTTCTGCTCTAGGGTGATCTTCCCCAGGAAGGATTATAATATTTTAGACTGCTTTCATATCTCTCCAGCACTGCATACTACGAAAGGGACCAGAGCCCAAAGCACCGATCGCATCCGAGGTCTTTTCATTACATGACACTCTAGTTACCTAAACCTAACACAAAGTCTCTCTCACAAATGCATCTTGAAGAAAGGCGAATGCCATGTCGAGACATTCCCATATAACTGCTTTCCTCTCCTATCACGAGACAGCAGGAGTAATGGCAGCTGGAAGCCGACAAGGAGCACTTGAAACACAGCAAAACTGAGTCACTAAGGAGAGGCTGACTTTTAGCCAGATGTTAGGGTAAAATGTGCTGAAAACAGTGGGAGTTATTTTAAAGTGATTGCTTTCACTACAAGACTCAACTTTCTCAAGTTCAACCTTATGTGATGTTGTATTCCTTTCATCAGTTCACTCAGCTTCCAGGAAGTCACACAGATAAAACCAAAATTAGTCAAGTTAAAGTTTTGTTGGTTAATTGGGAAATGCTTAACCCAGGAATGTAGGTGTCTAAAATGGTTTGAACCTGAGGACTTTAGAAGCTAACTATCACAATATTTAGAAGATCCTCAGCAAGATAGAGCCAATATAGAGCTCCAATAGAGCTCTCCTTTCCCGGATTTTGCTGATACTTCACATTTTGCTGGAGGTTAACTTACACAATTTTCACATAAATCCTCTGCTTTGTTTGTCGCTTCTGGAAACACTCTCATCTCCTGTAGTCATCAGTGTCACAAAGTTGGTGCTTTTTCTTTTGACTTCTCTCTTCATTTCTTTTCCCTTCAGTATTGTCATTAAATCCTGCTGCTATTTCTTATATATCTGAGAAATCCAGTCATTCTTCTCTGTCCCTACCGGTAAAACATGTGTTACCACAACAATTTCCTTCTTTGCTGCAGCAGAAACACTTCACTTAATAGTGTTGTCATTATACCCAGCTCATACTCATTCCTCTCAGCAAAGAGCAGACTCCTCTTTGTCTTCTCTGCCTCCTTCTGCAACTCAGACCCTGCTGCCTTCCATGCTTCTGCCTTTTCAGCTGATGTCCACTGCCTTCCTCCCCTCCCAAGGCAATCCTGCAGGGCTTCTCAGACTATTATGTTTTACCCAGTGTGGTCAGTTAGCTATATCCCCCATTACATTTTGGGGTCTATCACCCTTTATGAAGGAAACAAAGTAGTTACAAAAGAGGAAAAAAAGAGGAAACTGTGATTATGGAGAGGCAAAGTCAATGGGAAGGGGAGGACAGAAGTATATGTATATATACATATAAGAACATACACATATAAATGTATAAAATATGAAAATATAACTAAATATACATATACAAATACATCCATGTGTCGGTGGGAGGGTTGTGCTGAGGTTGGTTTTCACTGAATATACCCCATTGTTTCTTCCCTCTCCTATCCTTACACTCTTCCTTCCGTTTGGACCACTGAGACTTGGAACGTCCATACGACTACAGCAACAAAACACCTTTCCCTCATTCCATTTACATGCCGCACTATTGTATAAGAAGATAATCACAAAAATAATATTTTCAGCCCCAGGGACTGATCTTTTTTCCAGATTTGCTACAGAGAAACAGCTTTAACTGGCAAGTATTTCTCCTGTGCCCTCGCAGGATACTTTAGCAGCACAAAAGTGCCACATACCCTGTTGATCAATGTACCGGGTGAATCCCATAGAGCGATACCCATTTTCAGTTGATCATATCGGGGAGCAGGGGAGGAAAGAAGAGACAAAAAGCAAAAGCTTTACAAAAGGCAGAAGTGTAAGCTGCAATTCTTTTACTTCAGTGCTTCTTCCGAGACCTTTTTCTATGACAGAAAAAGGAACCACTGTAAGTTGTTAAAATAGAGTGATAAATTGTGTTTCCCAATTTCTGTGAGTTTTACAATTCCCAATAATAATATATATCAGGTTTAGAGTACTTTTTGTCTTCAAAATGTTGAATTAATTCTTATTATTTTTCTCTAGGAGCATTTTCTTCTTGCCTTTCCTTCATCTTCAAGAATACTTTCTATTTCTCTACTTTTTCATTAAGAGTCTTATCTCATTCCCATCAAAGTAAATGGAAAAATAGTGCTTGTGTTTCAAATGAAGGAATAGGCACTCGGATTTCTGCTTCTCCTCTGAGATATTTTTTACTGAATTCTTTCCTTTTTCTTTTTCATTTCTGTCATCTCTGTTCCCTTATCAGATTTTTAACTCCTTTGCTTAGCTTGTTTCAGTACATCATTTGTTCTACTCTCTATTCTGTTCATCCCTTTCCCCTTAATTTTCCTTAGGCATTTTATTAGTGTTACTTGTCTGAATGTGTCCTGTCTCACATCTCCTTTTACTCATTCCTTTTTCCTCCCACCTTCTATATTTCTTCCATTACAGCAGATATTATGAATTCTTGGCCATATGTAGGAAAAACACAATTTTCTGGAGTTTTTTGGGTGACTAGAGTCAGACACAGAAGGAATCTTCAGGTATGTGAAAAAATCTGTTTTTAAAAATACTCTTCTGAAAATACAGAACTCTCTGAACCTCAGTGATGACAGGAATGAGCATCATGTAAAACAAAGGCCCAACCAACATCTCTGAAAAATGCTGGGGACAAAATAAGTACAATGGCAGTGGTTTTGAGAGATACTGTGCTGTGTGGGCACTGTTCATTTGGCTGGTTGGATTTGTTTTCTTTATAAAGCCTGTTCTTACATTTTTGCTGTGGTGGCATTATTGCTCTGTGTTGGCAGTGTAAATTAAAACTGAACATCACAGTTCTCACGTAACAAAATAAGGTAAAATCACTTGCAGCAATTCCTGAATAAAATGCCATCACTTTTTGTGCTGAGATATGCACAGCCAAAGGAGTTTTTCCTGTTTTGCCTCCCACATCGAGGGCATACACAGTCAGAAGCTGGTTTTAAACAACTGGAAATGATGCTCAACTGCTGTACCAAAGGGCAGGATCAAACCCTTGATATTTAACTCATATTTTCCATATTGCTGTTCTGAATGTCACAGCTAGTGAAATAGGATAACTGTGTGCCATGGCTTCAAAAGACACTACAAATTCCTAGTGTTTCCCCAGGAAATGTACATTTTAAAGAAGAGCTCCTTTAGAAGTTTACATACCAAAGCATGTTTTTTTCTATTTTTTATCTGAATGTCTAAAAGCATCTGGGCTTTTTCCTTTTTCTAGAGTAGCAGGCATGCTNTTTTTTTTTTTTTTTGTTTAGGTAAATGAGATATTGCCTTAGAGCCCCGGACAGGTGAGAAGTGAGCAAGGTACCCTCCTGCAGGCTCCTCCGACCTTGAGGTCTGTGATGTTGTTTGACAGGAGGAAGAATAAGCCATGAATAATGGGTAAGAGCCAGTGAAGCGTAACAAGCTTCTTTCCTATAGGCATGTCTAGACAGCTTCAAGCTAGCTCTAGCCAGGCTCCAAAGGAAGAGGATGCAAGTGAGCACCATTCAGAGGGGTAGGTATGGGGCTGTGCCCCCACTCCTTCAGTAGAATCTGGAAATAGGGCTGGCTCACTGCCCACACTTTGGGCTGCAGCAAACCTGGGTCCTCACTGTTGGCACTGAACTGTATAAATAAATACAGCTATGTTTACCGAGTCCTGTAGCTGCAGGGACAATGATTTATAATGTTCTGTATAAGAAGGGTTGGTGAGTTCGACTGCGCGAAGATGAATGGAGGAAATTGAAGGGTGATAAACCAATCTAGTAGTTAGACGTGAAACCACTAGGAACTCTCAGCCATGGCTGGACACCTGTGAAACACTAGTTCCAGTGACAGAACAAACTGGAAGAGTCCCATTTTTCTCCATTTTCTGACAGATACAAGAGTGGAGAAAGAAGGGAACAAAAAGTCATATTCATCAGTAGATCCACAGGTTATGTTTTCCTGTTTGAAGAGTTTCTTCTCTCTTGAGAGTCATGAAGTGTGTGCAAGCAGCTTAGTTAAACACTAAATTAAATTGTTTATGTGGGGAATGAATAAAAATTCCAGACTTATCCAGGCAGTATTAGAAAAAAAATATCCAAAAAACCACAGATAAGAACTTTAACATATAATAACTTTCAAGTTCAGTATTCAAAATAAGATCATCTAAAATTTTAGTAAATTAGTGTAAATCAAATTGATGATATTTTAATTCTGAAATATAATACCCATGCTGTTTTTAACTGCAACACTTTGAATTCACAGCTGGAGTTGATTTTAAATTATTTTGCTGCACATACACTTTAAAGAACAGCATTATGTGCTGTGTGAATTTTTTATGTTTTTTATGTTAGGGTGAGTTTATCTCTTTTGGGCCTTCTTACAGTTGGGTAAATTGTCTAATGAGACTAGGAAGTGTGAAAAGAGAAACATCAAAATAAAGCTGAAGCTGAGGTAAGTGGTGCTTCACCTGTCTTAAGTCTTTAGATACACAATGTTGGGAGAATTGCAGAAAAGACTCACAAGTCCTGACTGTGGACTGTGAGATCCTGTTCTCATCTGCGTTACGTCCTTTCACTTATTTCTGGAGGGGTAACATCGAGTTCACGATTTCTCAGGAACTGCCTATTCAGTATCCAGCTCCTACCAGTCAGTGCAGAGCAAATGTGAAGTGTTAGCCTGTAGGGTGCTTGGAGATCTACGTGAAGTGTTAGGCTGTCGCGTACTTGCAGATCTATGTGGCTTAGCATAAACTGTATACCAAGTCCCCGCACTACTGATATAGATACCATATGTTCATAAGAAACCACTTGGCTCACATGTATCTTACTCTCTCCATAACTAATCAGAAATCATCCCTCTGCAAAGTGGGATGCATCACAGGGACAGGGTGGAAGATGCTGAAAGGTAGGAGATGGTGCTCACAAGTCAGTCTCTGAGGTATTAATATTCTCAGCATTTATTTATTTTAAAGTGCACACCCAAAATGAGTGGAAAGTTCTATGTTTCCTTCCAGGAAGATATCAGCTTTGTAATTTAGCTAGCAAAGGGTACAACAGGGATATATTAGTGTTGTATCATCCGTCTTGATCTGGTGCACCCAGGGCTATGTTGCCAGCAGAGAACTGTAACTTTTCCCCTCCTCTCTGTTACCTTAGACTAAGAGTTTACATCTACCCCTTTTTAGATCATTTTTTCAGTATTATTCATAATTTCAGCTACTCTGATTGCTAATGAAGACATCAGAGAATATTGTACAGTAGAGGTATTGGAAGAAGTCCTATATCTGTTCCCGAGCAGGACATTTCCTGCTTGGAAGAAGGAACTCCTGCATTTCTCCCCCATGCAAGAACTCAGCAGGCCAAAGAAGTAAAAGTGTACGACCCCTGCATTCCTTTGTGCAGCCACGAAAGGACCAAAGCAGTAAATATCTATTATCTAGGATCCAAGTCATGCCAACTACTGTCTAGCATAGCTCATATCAAGAGACACAGAGGAGGTTACTATAACACCCTCCCGCTCCATTTGCATTGAGTGCAGACGAGTAAGTTCAAAGGCAGCTCTTTGTGTTTCTTATACTACTCTGTCATTGCTTGTTTTTCCAAAAGCCGACGAACTTGTTTAAATGCATTATGCCATGGTCTCTCAAGCCTATTTGCCTGTTTGCTTTGTTTTGGCAACTCAAAGGAATATAAAGAAGCAGGAAGCATGCATGTGCCCAAATATCTAGCAGGTCGTTTCTGTGACAGTAGAGCTGAAAACTATAACTTATGCTGATGGTGTGCCACAGCCAGAACACTTACAGTACCTAAAGTGCTCATCTCCTTTCATTTGCTACAGAATTGAAGACCATATAACAGCAGAGGCTAGGTAGATACAGCGTGAAATTAGTGTCATTTATCTTTAAATGTCAGGATAATGTTACACTTGATGTCTACATTTTGACACTTCGAGCTACACCACATGGTTTTTTAACATTTCTTTAACCTGGGGTATTATGGTGTTTGGAGAGCTGAAAGTGAGTAAGGATATGGAAAGAGAAGACCTCTTCAGGAATAGAGACACGTATGCAAAATGTTGATGGCAGTAATATAATCTCCCCATTCACGTTGTATGGACATTTCCAGTACAGCAGATTATATCCAAACTTTTTTATTCCATTTTATCCTTCTTCTTCCTTACACTTTACACATTCCTTTTTTCCTTCTGCTTAGAATGGCACAACTTGTATCATGAACAACTTTTTTCCTCCCTGCTTTCTTTTTAAATACCATTTGATTTAATAATTCTATACTGAGTTCCTTTATCTGCTTTACACCCTTCTATAAGGTGATAATTAAAGACGTATGAGGTCTCTTTATTATGGCATATAGAGGCTGTTCTTTTTGCATTACTTTTTTATTTCTGCTGTGAGTCAGACCTTTCCTCCCACAGTCTCCTCTTACTGGGTTGTGGGGTGGGTTTTTCTGAGATGGGGGGCAGAGACAGTTATTCCGAAGCTAGTTCCCACTTGTCTTCTGGCACCGTACCTTGGTTCCCCAAGTTCCCTAGGTTTTGTGGTTTTTTTTAACCTTATGAAACAAAGCACACCAACAGCACTTCATTGCTTGGTTCAGCTGCCTTGCTTACCAAAAAAAGAGAAATCCGCTGCTTTGTTGAGCATGAGTTTGCTGTATTTGATTTCTGGAGGAGCAGAAATGGGATTTCAACCTCTGTTGCAGCAAGAAACCCCAGTACTGGTCATTTGTTCTTCCTGCAAAGGAGTACCACAAGTGCTGTAACTTTCTGCCTATGCTATCACTTGTTCATCTAAAAAATCTCACTGGTCAGCTCTGTAGGTATGGAGTGGCAGATGTTTGTGGCCACTCTTAACTTGAAAGCATCGGGGGTTTGTATTGTACTGTTTATGAACTCGGTTCTTCCCCTGTATTTGACTAGCATATTCTCTTAAGGTGAATTGAAAACCTTGGGAACCCAGGTTTTTTGGAGCAGAGCAGCTTCCTGGTGGGATGGGTGCAAAGAAAGTTCAGATCTTTTCTGGGATATGAACAGTATGCTGGTGGGTGTCCTTCTTCTCAAGTTTCAGGCTGAAGAAAAGATCCAAAATTTGTAAAGTTCCACATTTCGATCCACAGTCTGTTCAAGACCAAGAGATGATGTCCACCTGGGCCTTTAAGTTTTCTGGGGCCTTTGTGGCTTTGGATATATTTGGATATATATATATATACAAGGGATCATGCAACCCAGTTGTGCTAGCATAATTTGAAAATTATGTTAAAATCTGCCTAAGCAATACGATTTTTCCCTGATGAGTTTCTAAAAGGATGAAGTTGACAAAAAATAATACCAAATTAGTGTTTTCCATCTCTGCTTTCCCTTTCTGTTTTCATCAACTATGTGTGCTTCATACTACTAAGAAAGCTAAAGTTGTAGGAGGAAGGAGGAGCTGAGGAGATTAGATGGAAGTAGGAGAAATGGAAAAGCTAGCAAGGGACAACTAGGTCTTTAAATCATCCAGACAATTGCTGAGTGAGGGAAAGAGGCATATAAAATGGAATAAACATCCACAACTGTCACTGAATTTGGGAAAGGTTCATACTTGGGATACTAGCAGGGAATCCCCGCTAGTGGAAGAGGCACATACCTGAAAGACAGACTACATAGAAAGGGAAGCCCTCAAACCCACTGTGTTACCATGCAGTTCACACTCCATTGTTATATGTTCATTTTATCTCTTCCATGAATTGTTTTATATTATGTTTGTACATCATTTGGTACACTAGATCCCAGATCAAAGCTACTACTTGAAAGCATGTGCTTAACGATAAGTTTAAGTTTCAGTGGTGCTTTACTCTAAGATGTTGACAGGGCTATAGGGATTCTTGAGAGATCAAATCCACAGGGGAATCATGGCCATAGAAAGGCTATACGAAACTTTTCCTATTGCCTTGAGAAGTTGTGCATACTCTTTGACACTAGGAAATTATGTGTAGCAAGAGCTATGCTCTAGTAAGCCTGGATAATTCAATGAAATTCTATATGACTCTTGCACACCCACTCAAGAAGACTCAAATTTGCAACAAACTGTACTGGGAATAAACATAACACAAGGGCACAGATGTCAGATACACTTAGAAAATTATATTTAGTTCTAGAAAATTTCATTTTCTTTTCTTCTTATTATATTTAACTTAATTTTCTATTAAGTTTTGGAGCCAATATTGGTCAACTGCTTATTAATGTGCTAGCTAATATCCCATACTTATCACTGGTTCAAACTAAAGACTGAACAGGCAGTTTCAAACAGCAATTTCACTAAAAATATCCATTTGCAAAGGCAAGTGGTCAGTGTGTTCTTGAGACTGAGCTGCAAGTTGTCAATGTCTGGTTGTATAGTAATTATGGTAAGTTGAAGTACAGAGATACTGGTCAGCACGTAACTATGGAGATGCAGTGACTTCCAGAGAAGTCTCATGGTGGGACATGCAACTTTCTTATGCACACACACTGTCACGAAGAGAGGACAAGTCAGGAAATTGGTAGCTCTCTATTCCCCTCTTGAACAACTCATTCTGTGAGGAGTGGAGGAACAGCAGATTTGTCAGCTTCCCTTCCCTTCGCCTCCCCTTGAAAGCAAGATGCCCCCTAATCAAACTTCCAAGTTGTTTCTTTGACCACAGCAGCTTGATACAGCTATTTAGAAAAGAGCAGTTGTATTTGAACCAATGTTCTGGTGGGATTTTAACTTGCGCACTGCAGAGTCTTATCTTTGTACCAACAGGAAGGTATTTTCACTCACACACAAGTTTAGTGTGTGATGATCAAACTAATCAGCCTATATCCAGTCTCTTGTAGTAGAGCCCCATAAAATCATTTTCTGATCCCTACTTTCAGCATTTTAGTTGTAGCTGGAACTGTCATTGATTGCAGCTATCCTAAAAAACTTTTTCCTATTCATTCCTGAGACAGCGGTATAGATGTGTATGTTCTAAATCCCTGGTGCCTTTCACATCTTCTCTGCACACCTGGAGAAGGAATCTTTTTTGCCCCAGTAGCCTGAGTATTATAACATCTTTATATTTGTTGGTTCAATAGCAAGAATTGTATTATGTACTATATCAACAGTTCTGAGATGAGATAAGACAAGAAATGGGAAAAGATGAAAAACAGTAGACCTTTACATCTGCTAATACTGGTTTCCCAGGTTACCTTAATCATATGTTACTACATATGGACAGTCAGCATGGTAGCCAGAGGAGAATTGCCTAAAACCAATAATTTCATTGGGGAAAGAAATTTTGTTTTCAAAACAGTTCTGTTACAGATCAAAACCAAGGGATCTTTTAAAGCTCAATAATAGAAAAGTGGCAGTAAAAGTGGCATTGCAAGATACTGCATCTATTCTCCCACCATGATTTCCACATTGTATTTTCTTATTTCACAAGCCAAAACAATGAGACAGAGTGTTTACTTGCATAAGGCAGTATATGAAAGTATCTATGAAAATTTCATAATCATGTTTGCTATATTTGAGTGGTAAATGAGTTTAAGAGGACATATAAAATTGATAGAAGTTTTAAACTAGTGTAACTTGATTAAATCTGGCATCTTGTGTATCGTTTTATGTTGAGAGGTAATGTAGTAGGAAAATCAATTTATGATCAGGTGACTTGTACATTCCTATTGTTGATTTTTGTGCTGTTATTTAATTCCCATTTAGTTCTCAGACTGCAACAAACTACAGTACTCTTCTAGTTATGTTTATACACGTTATTATGTTTCTGGTATTACATACAAATCATGCACAAGATTACCTACCTGTTAAAATTTACCTGTCAAAAAATGGGGCTGAATTAGTGACGTAGACAAGAAACCTCCAATTGGATTCTGCAGCACCTTCAAGGATGCTGCTGCAGAGTTGTGGCAATTAGGATGGAGTGGCCGTTAAGTTTTCTTTTCCATGGGTTAATTCATTAAACCAAGCATAGAAAAAGATGAAACCTGTCTATGCCTCACTCTCACCTAGAGACAGCTGAGCGAGTTATAAACACACCAGTATGAGTTGTAAAAATAGCATATCTTCAGCAATACACACCTTGAGACAACCCATAAGTGTGATAGGTATCTTACAAAGAGATTGTTTCTGGTGCCTGAGCTAAACTTATATAAAGCTGACTACACTGAAACATAGACATAGTCTCTTAGTGCTTGTTGTTGTAATCATGCTTTCTGAGCTTCACAGGTGGCTTCTGAATGTTCTTGTGTTATGCTGGAGATTATTTAATGGCCTTTCTGGTCTTAAAGTCAACAAAACATTAGAGTTGCTGTTTGGGTAAAATAACCGACTCCAAGAATCTGAATTTAGTATCAGTTATACTATTCTATCTCTGTTGATATATGGATATAGCTACATATATATAAATGTTGATATATTTGATTGTTGATTTATGTTGATATATCTCTGTTTATATATTTTCTCTAGATAAATATGCAACTTGTATATAAATTTTATATTTCTATATGTAAATATTATATATACTTAAAAGGCAGCCAGATACACATCAGTGTCAGTTCAGGTTAGATCTTTTGGAAACAATGCATCCTCTTCCTGACCCTTATTTCTAGACTACAGTATGCCAGATTTACTTACTGAAATGTTTGCTTCTGATATAGAGTGATAATATAGTTCTGCAAAATGATGGTTTAGAAGACTGGTCTGAAATGCAGAAAATAATATAGCTCCAGATAACTACTTCGTTGCTGACTCTACGGAGTCATTTCAATGAGCGACAGCTCTTTCAATTCTGCCCCCATCTCAAAAATTCCCCAGAGAACTAGCTGTAACTAAGAACATCATATAATAATTCCAGCAAGCAAAAAAATATGGAAGAATGTCCTGAAGAGTTCCTCTTTTAAAAAACTAGTCCTCTGTAAGATTCAGACCAGTAAACAGGGACCAAGGTTTCCAGGGTTTTGTTCCCTGGAAATGACAACTTAGGGAAGAGAGCGGCATCTCCCTATATTACTGTTTAAAAACATCTGTTCTCAAAAAAAAATTTTAAACTTATAAAGGGGTTGAAATCATCACTGATGATGGTGAGGGGGGCCTCTTTTTTTCTTGTCCTTTTTGTGAAGACTTTGCATAAGTACCTGTGTTCTAACTTTGATAATCTCCCCCAGGATAGAAGGGCTTATCTTGTGACATGACATGTAATGTGGGTGAGCCATTGAACTGGGCCAGGAGACCATCAGAATACCCTGTGAGTGGAGAGGCATGAGAGAAACATTGATCAGATAAGCAGAATAACAGAAAGTTACATGATCTCTGAATGCAAAGGACTTCAGGACGGATGCTCGGAAAGCCCAACAGGGAAGGTGCTCTGAGCAGGGGGACGACTGGGACTGTAAGGAGGGAGGGAGTGCTGGGTGAGGGATCAAAGGCATTTGGGGTAGCACACAGCATCTGTCTGTCTTTGCCTACTCCTAGTCAATGAGCCTTTCAAACAGGGACTCTAGTATCGCATGAGCACATGTACCTACTCACTAACTGCACACTAGCTAACCCTTCTTTCTTCCTTCCCCAGTCTCCCAAAGCCTTGACTACTTTGCTTTTGTGATCTGCTGTGGGAAACCAGGCAGCACAGGGAAAGGCTCTGCAGCACCCAACCTGCAGCCAAGAGCCTTGGCTCAGGGTACCCGCACTGGCACAGCACTGCCCTATCTTCCAGGCAATCTTGCCCCTGCAAAAGGCTGCAGATCTGCTGCTGGGCTGCAGCAGCCCAAGGGTGGACTCAAGTCCTGGTTATTTCCCTTCAGAGCTGATGTTTGGTCCAGTTAAGCCATTGGGAGTATGTGAGGGAAACTGTGTTTGTGATCCCTGCTTTGTGTGTGCGTGGCACACTTGTTTGCTGTGGGGATGAGTCCCAGCTCGGTGCAGTCTCTAATCGGATTTTGAGGTGACACCATGTGGTGGATATCAGGCAGGCCAGATACCTCTGAGTCCCTGCTAAAAGATGTCACTAGCTGCAAAGGGCAGAATTTGCAGGGTAGCCCAACCCATCCTGAGCTTTGCCGAACAGCTAGCTCACTCACAAATTATGCATGACCAATATGCACATAACCTAGAAGTAACTCCCAGTAAATCCCCCACTTTACCTGGAAAAAAAAAAAAAAAAAAAAAAATTTAGATTGTTTTCCTGAGGCAGAAACATTGAAATAACCCATCAACTAGAAACCGTAGGTTTCACCTTAAAGGGTCTTTGTGAAACCCAGCTTTTTTCCCTGCAGCTATAAAGAAAGACATCAAGTTTGATTCATCTTCACATTAAGTTATGCTAGTATAATTGCATTTCTTCCAGTGGATTTACATAAATGCAAATTAGGCCCACTCTATCTTGCGCACAAGTAATGAGATTTTTCAAGTTCTGTAAGGCATCATCTCTACCCCTTTAATGAGTTAATTCTCTTCTCTTACTAATTTAGCTATAAGTAGTAGGAATAAAGGAAGGTGAAATGTGATAAATTATCATTTAAAGTCTCATGTTTCATTTTTCCACCTATGTTTATAACTCCTGAGGTTCATCTTAACGATCAGAGAATACAAAATAAAGCTCAGGCAAGTTTTACTGTCTTTCACATCAGAAAGGCAAAGACTAGCATTTTTCAATGCTTATGCTATAAATACCAATTCCTCTCTTCTCAACAAAGACCCGTTTTCACTCAAAAGGTTTTTGTGAATCTCAACAAAACCACTGTAATGATTTCATTTGGAATGAAACCTAAGAAACAAGCATATTTCACATCATTTGGAGTGTTACTGGAGACATTTTGTTCAGCTCTACTGCGAGCCAAGCAAGTAATTAACAGCAGAAGGACTTGACAGTAGTGTGCATGAGATGGTGTTAGCCACAGAACCCTTTTGGAGACGAGTTTGCCGGATCCTTCATTTCTGTTTTATTTCCCCTTTGTTAGTAGTGCAGTGACTGAACCAAACCACTAATCCAACTTCTACAGGTACAAACCCAAGTATCCCGGGAAGATTCGAGATAAGTCTGGAGAATTTAATCCTGTGTACTATCCACAAGTTCAGAAATCCTGATACCCAGAGTTGACATTCCTCTTTTTCCCAGGGAGTTGGGTCCTGAAGCCTACGGCTCGGTTCAGCTGCTGCCATGTCTTGGCAGTAATATCACCTTCTTTCATGTTGTGTCCTGAAACGACAACTCAAAATCTCTTATTCAGTTTCTCTTGCAATTGTGTAAGCCATGCTATACATTTAATAACAAGTGCATGTATTTAAAGTGAATATAACTTAACGATTTTGAGGTAGGCTTTCCACAATCCACTGCCAGAGGAGCTCAAGCCTTCATGTGCTACAGCTGAGTTTAAAAAGAAGTGGATAATCTTATGAGCAATGTTTGCAGTTGCGCATAATAACCTGGATAATCAAACTTTATGTGACAGAGGATAAAATAAATCATACTGAGTTCAAATAAGAATTTATAAGCCATGGACACTATTACAAAACATGACCAGGTACATTATATTCCTTTAAATGTTGCCTTTTGCTGAAATATCAGTCGGTGGTCATTGGCAGAGCTTGAAACAGCATTCATCTGACCAAACTCGACATTCTGCTCTGAGACCTGAGTTCTCAGCCAGCTTTAATTACACCCTACTTTGGATAAATTCCAGTGTCATGGTCTAACAACAACAATAAAGGTATTTAGGAAAAGACACATAAGAGCAAATTGTTGCAAGGCACATGACTCATCTAATTCATAGGCATTGTTAGTGTGGGCAACATCATTAAATAGCTTATCACAGTCAAAAATGTTCTCTGAAAGCAGATGGTCAACAATTGCATGATTTTATTTAGGTTTTGATTTACATACTGGTCTGAAAGGATTTTAGTTTATTTCATTTCACATGAAAATGAAGAAGACAGTTTGTTAGCTGCATTCTTGTATAGATAATCTCATATGCTGAATTATCTCAGTAGGATATGTTTTATTAATGCACATGTTTTGCTTTGAACATATTTTAATTTGCATTTGTAGCAAGAGGTTTCAGTCTTTCTTCTGCGCTCTTCCTTTGCCTGCCACCATCACCCTTTGGTAGGAGATGAAACAAAGTTTAGTCTGGTGCTGACTTTAATGAGTATTTCTGAATCAAGTTTGCTATCAGAGCCCTGAGTGAACTATTTGGTCTTGATGACCCTGACCAGCCTCACCTCTCATGTGCCCTCATCCTGTTTGTCTAGGAGCTGCCTCTAAGCTCAGGCCTTTCCCTGGTCCTGGCCTGAGCTGTGTCACCGCCAGCCCTGTACCCTTGCCTATCCCTGTCTCACCTGCCCTGGTCACCATCCCCGTCCCAATTCTACTCACCACCTCTGATGGGATGGGGCTGCTGCAGGAGGTCCCTGCCCAACACCCCCGCCACTGCCTGCCCCAGCCATACTGCACCTTGATAGTCCCTTAGACATGGAAATTTTTAGCAGAATTTTCCGTGAGAAAGTTACAGGTGTGGTGAACATTTGCCAAAAAAGCCTTCAGGCAGCTCCAGTGTGGCTGATGACTGGCTCTCACTCACTCATGTAAGTGGGGCTGGGACTGACCCTCGCTTTCTGGTCTGGAATGATGATTTGAACCCAGATCATCCACATCCAGGGGTTATTTTGTGTATCAGGATATGGAGTAGGTGACAGCTCCTCTCAAACACAAGAAATAATTAAGTATTTAGGCAGCATGGAAAAGTGCCAAAGGGACTTTACAGCCTTCCTGCCCAGGCAGATCTTCCACCTGTCTTTTAGTGACAGGGGATCTGGATGAGCACAAGATCCCAGACATCCCTCTTCAACACCAGAAACAGGACTGGGGCAATGTCTTAGCCAGGGCTAACGTTGTCTAATAGTACCAAGGAATGCCCCTCTGGCCGGGAGAGGGTTAGAGATTTCATCTCAACTAGGGGTGGTGGCTTCCAAGTGGGAGGACGAGCTCTCATTTTGAGAGCTTACACTTGGTCTTTCTGTAGAATGAGACACCCTCTGGCTCCACACAGCCAGGAGCACGCAATGTCCTGAAGCAATCCCTAAAGGGGATATCAAGAAATATTTCTCCTCAGAAATTTGGACAAAACCTTCTCATTTCCAAAACTAAAGTAAGGAAGAGAAGGCATTCCTGACCTTTACCTGATAATACTGAAGCTGAGAAGCATATCTGCAATTCAAATGTTAGATTAAGATGGCCAGCTGTCCTGTCTGATGTGATGATCTCTTTTTTTTGCAGTCAGGTGTCCTGTTGTTTTGATGAGTGACATCCAGGATGCCATTTGTCTTGCTTTGTGGCTTTAAGATAAATATTTTAAATTGTCCATTTCATAATGCAGATGTGAGGTGTTCCTGATTACCATGAAGAAGCTTGCTGAACGATTTTATTTTAATGTTAGAAAAAAATGAGCTGGCAATTATCTTGATTATCTTGGCATGATACCAAAATCTGCAGATTTAAAAAGCAGGATGATTGGGTTTTGTGCTTGTATTCAGACTAGGAGTGTTGTAATGCAGGTTTTGCTTTGTTTCATTTGCTCTTTCTTCTGCAGTGCTTTGTAAATGGTTTTGAGGGAGTGGGCCTTACTTGGACTGGTTGTATGTTTGTCAGTTTATTATCACTTTTTCAGTACAACACAGATAAACCCTAATGTGATAATTTACTGAAACCTTAATTGCTGAACTTCTGTTTTGGTAGTTTTAGACTTAAATGAAATAGCAATGTTTTTTGTTTTAATAGGGAAGTCATTTGGATATAATGCAATATAAATAAACTCAGCAGTCACCATATAATTAATTTTATTCCAAAAAATGTGACTGTGATGAACAGAGTCTGGATTATTTGCTCTTTTTTCCCTTAAAAAAAAATAAAAATCAGCAGCTGGTATACCCTAGAGGGTAGATGAACTTGCTCAGGAGAGAAACGTTTCAAGATGCTGCAGTGTGGCAGGAGAATAAAATTCTCAGCAAGGAGCAAACAAACCAGGTCTCAAGGTCAAATTTCTTGAGGCACTAGAGGAAGCTTGTGTATGTAGAGCCTCTTGAAATTCAACAAGACAAAGCTGACTGAAAATAAGACTAGAAGCAAGGACACAATGGATAGAGGTAGAATCATGTTTAAGACATTTCTTAGTGCTTTTTTCTTACCGGTTAGTTTTAGTTTTCTCTCTTCAGAAAGCTAATCATTCTAGTTTAAGCATAATGGGAAATACCATATTTTACTAGAACATAAAATAGCTCTTTGTATGGGAAAGACCTGCATGGCCTCACCTCAAAACTCTGGCATACTTTAGGTGCTAACACACAATAAAGAAAAGATTTTGCCTGTATCAGAAGTGTCGTGAAAGACCTCAGTCTACAACTGAAAATGTAGACATAAGCATACTAATTCTGTATGCTATCCAAGAAGTATGGGATGATTTGGATTATGAAATACACTCCACTCCTAGATGTTGCTTCAAATCATGTTTAGATATTTTTGCATTAGCTTACCTACCCAGGTGCTATACTCCTTGGAGACAAGCATGTTTGTTTAGGGTATTTTACTTTTCAGATTTAAACTGAGGGAAGGCAGAAGATATGCTACAGAAATTTGAAAAGAAAGCTATTTGACATACTTGCTGCCCATCTCAACCCAGTTTTCCACAGGTCAGGAAGAGAGAACACAACAGGCATATTAGCAAAAATAAACAAGAACTTGAAAATTAGTATCCTGGTATGGATCATTTTATCAGAACTGCCAGGAAAACTAGGATAACTTCTGCTTTCAGTCCAACAGCACTCTCCTTGCTCTGGACTTGGTCAGTCCATTGCAAGTGGAAGCTGCTCCCCCCTGGCTGGGGGATGCTATATGCAGGGTCGTCTGCCATGTTGCCAGCTGACCACCTGCAGCCAGAATTGCTATGCTTCTAGCAACATTTGAACCAGAAGCATGGAGTTATGTGGCTTGTCTCACAAAGAGTCAGACTCTCAGCTCAGAAGTGGTTGTAAGGTTAACTCTTCCAAGGAAAAGTTACTATAATGGGTGTGCTGGTTTACCTGCCCTGCCTGCTGTCAGACCACGAATGAATATAGTGGCTCATATTTCTGTCATTCACATGCTTCATGGAATCCAGCCACCAACATCATGCAAAATCTGTGATTGACATTGGTGGATTACTTGGGAGATCACGTAACTAGTTTTGCTGTCAAACAGAAATGGCTTCTGACTTAATTATCACACAGGAACTATTTCTCAGTCCACTCCCTGGCATGGTACCACGCTAGTTACCACCTCCAAGACACCCATAGGTAGGATAAAAACTGTCTTGAAACTTGTAATGTATAACAAAATACAGGAGGAGGCATTCCTTACGAATGTCAGCATACAAGCTATTTTCACTGTAGTCATATGTGTATATGAGGTCTATCCTGAGGCATGCTTTGAGCAGGGTGTTTGGATTAGGTGACATGCAGAGGTCCCTTTCAACTTGAACGCACTCTGTGATTTTGTGAGACGTGGACTGGTGTCATCGGCATTCAGACAGGACTGAGTTGTACTGCACTGTCCGGGCATCAGTCGTCTGTGATGGGATGCCCACTATTCACTAGCCAACTCTTCAGTCACCACCGTGTCCAGCACTGCTCTCATTTCTCTTCCAAAAATACCTCTGAGAGCCCACTGACCTTCTGAGGGACCTCACAGCTGGGTTTACTTAGTTTCAGTTTGACACTGGGTCAAAGAAATGTTGCCTGACAAGATCAGAAAACCTGTGTGGCAGATGCACCTAGTATCAAAGTTTGTTCATTCTGTTTTATGAATAGTCCCTCTTATACAACTCTAACTGGTCTTCCTGAGCAGCACAAGCCTTCAAGGCTGTCTAATATGGACCAGAGGAATTTCTGTTGAGCCCTGTGGTTCAGCTCTATTTCATTATTTCCTACATTTATAAACAAATAAGAGTATGGGTGATAATGGGCCCTCATTGTTTTTCTTCTACAGTTTCATTGGCCTGTAGATCCTGCAGTATGCGGCACAGTTGTTCATTTCATAATAAAGAGTTCTTGCTGCATTCACATCTTCAGGACATCATAAAATCCACATAAGGTATTCTTTTGTCCATCGATGTCTGTTTGCATCTGGAATCCTTAGGTGTCATGGTTTAGCCCCAGCCAGTAACTAAGTACCAATCGGAAGAAAAAGGTGAAACTTGTGTGTTGGGATACGGACAGTTTAATACGACAGCAAATGAAGAGGAAAGTAACAATGCTACTAATAAATGAATGTACAAAGTGGGTGATACACAATGCAATTTGCTCACTGCCTGAAACCCAATGTCCAGCCTGTCCCCGAGCAGTGATCCCTCTTCCCTGGCCAGCCCCCTCCAGTTATATACTGAGCATGACATCATATGGCATGGAATACCCCTTTTTCTAGTTTGGGTCAGCTGTCCTGGCTGTGTCTCCTCCCAGTCTTTTGCAAAAATTCACTCTATCCT
Source organism: Aramus guarauna (assembly GCA_013400195.1). Classification (NCBI taxonomy): domain Eukaryota; kingdom Metazoa; phylum Chordata; class Aves; order Gruiformes; family Aramidae; genus Aramus; species Aramus guarauna. The sequence goes on along the minus strand of VXBL01005318.1, from coordinate 252,308 downwards.
AGTCAAAAACTAGGGCAGCAGGCAAAATTATCCACTATTACACAGAGCATTCTCTGCTGAATGAAATTGCCTATGCTAGGAAGGCCCACTTTGGACTGCATAAACCTGCTCAAAATAATTTCCCTAAGACAATCCTACTTCAGGACACCCACATTTCCAAAGGAGACAAAGACTGGATACTCCTAGATATGTTTGTAGAGACTGCCAACTGATGCTTCTTCCCCCTATGCCCCCTCAGCCAGCCATGCTGCTCCACTCCTGCCTCAGCAGCTGGCAGGTTGAGTGCTGACAACATTTTACGTGCCATTTCAAACAACAGTATGGGCTCTGTCACTGGGTGCAATCCCCATCCCCAGGTGGAAGTGTCTGCAGAAATTATAATAGTTTATTAAGCCTGTAACCCAGGACACAATACCACTTTCCGTCTGCAGCCAGTGCTGGGGTAAGTCTTTCAGCTGTTGCGAGATACACCGACTGAGAGACACTGTCTCTCTGAAAGTTACCGTCCAGTAGGCTTTAACCTCATCAAGCTCATCATCCTTTTGTTGTGCCAGACCTTCAATGCAAACAGGTCGGTTGTCGGCTGGGTTTCTAACCTCCCACCGCTGAAACCACTGCTGTGAGGTTGCTAGCTGCAGCTGAGCAGGACACATAGACGGGCCAGGTTTGAGCCGGTCTTCTGGGTCGCTCCCCTCAGCTGCAAGGAAGTGCGGCAATACGTACTCCTTCCCCAAACCCCACAGCTCCGTTATCCACTATCAACCAGGTCCCCCTGCGGCTTGAAAAGTGTAAAGAGGGATAGTTATCTCTGCAACCGGGAGTCAATAAACATGTTGATGTAAATGGTATTTTTCCCCCTCACAGGGTAGGTGTCCAAGATTTTTGAGTTGTTCAACAATCCTACTGTGGCTGTACTTTGTGTTTTTGAAGTGAAGATGCTTTTCACTATAATGACAAAAATAGAAGATAATCATATTTTGGCTTGTGAAGTGGGAGAAGAGTTTGATTTTTCTAATTACAAGATTTCAGAATAGGGGTAATGAAAAATTTTAGACAACAATGATTAACTTTTTTTAAATGGAACTTGATCTTCTGCAATAATGTTCAAAGAAAAGCAATTCCTTTTCCATGAATATTTCCAAATTAATTAAAAAAATAAATTCTTGGCAAAAAGCTAAAGATGTTATGCATTGCATTAATGAAGTTAATAATAATGTCCTTAAGCATATAGAAGAAGCTAACCTTTTTTAATTAGTTCTCCAATGTTTAAAATAAAAAAGGATTGGCAGGTGAAGGTTGAAAATAAATATAAAGATAATATCAATGTAGATAAAAGTTGAAGAGATGTATTCAAATATTTGGATACACAGCATGTACCTTGTAAAAACATGAAAGCACAAACTGAATTTTCATTGGCAGGAATAAGAACTACTGCATAATCAAAAAGGTTGTTTTCACCTATAAATTCTTTATGAAGGGATGAAAAGGTCTGATTTAGTATTGGAATTATTAATATCGTTATCATAAACCAATATTTTTTCAGGATTCTTTTCCTACTGAATATTTTATCCTGCTTTTTGAAAATCTTAGAAGATTTTAAGAAGAGATACACTGTTCAATGGAATACAAGAACTAAGAAGGGTCAGGCTCTCAGTTCTATAGCTGCAGAATATTTAGATAATTGTAACATTCAGTAAGCAACTCATTAATGTTACCTATAAAATTTAATCAAAGTGCTTTCCAAGATATATCACCTGGCACCACTACTCATATTGTTTCCAACAGTTACATCGTTATGTATAGATATCTAGACTCCAAGCAAAAGTAATTAATTTGCTTAGTTTAAAATATATTTCAAACTCTATTTATTCTCTATACTTCATCAAGTTTGGCCAGGGAGGAAATGAAGATGTGAGGAGCTAAAAAGTTAGGAAGTCCTGGTATGAACCAGCTGGAAACAGTAGTTATGTTCTGCAGAAGATAGTATTATCTAGTGCTGAATATTTAGAATTTTTAGGCATGTAATTTTTTTTTTTTTTTTTTTTGGCTCCTAAAGAATTTGGAACAATCAAAAGGTAAGCACACTTCATTTTTTAATCAGCATGTTTCCTTATGCCTTTTTTCTGATCCAGGAATATTTTTCAATCCAAGTCTTTTTTTTGTTTGTTTGGGTTTTTTTTTCCCAAATCAACACAGTCCTGCAACTTCATCAGCTCTAGTCATAAAAACCTCTTTTGTTGAGTTGTTTTGCTGTACGTGTTTAGAATGATTATTATTTGGCTCATTAATTTCTCTTTAAAAAGAAAACCATGAATATGAGACCTCTATAAAGTATCTGCATATTAAGCTATGCAACCTGCTGTAAGATAACAAGTGGCATACATAATACACAGACACACACCCCCCAGATAGAAACAGGTTTTACAGTAGTTACATTGAATTTAATTTTATGTATGCTAAATGACACCCGTACTAACAAGTAAGGATCAAGACTTAGCCAATCTATGAAAGCCAAGTCACCATCACTGCACAATAAAAGTGAAACACCTCAAATTGGTGGGAACCTAATAGTTATTTCCATAGAAACAAAAAGTGCTGAGGAAATAGTTGAGCAATTAGAAGTAACTTTATGAAAGATAAACATTTTAGGGTGCAGTTTCTTTTCAGCTAGGAAATTCAACATTAAGTATTTTGCAGATCCCTCACAAATTGAAGAAATGATGAACTTGGTCTGTGTCTTTGGGACCTGATGCTGTGGAGATCTCAACAGGAGATAGTTTTAGGGGCCGCTAGAGGCAAGTGGTGCTCAATTTTCATCTGAAAGAGCCACAGACTATTTTCTATGGACAACTCTGTAAACAGGCTCTCCATAACATTTCCAGAGCTTCCATGGAAAGTCCACTCATCCTGGTATTCATCCCTGCCTACGTCTGAGGTGTACCAGAGCAGAGAACAACCAAAAATGAGCTTCAGCAAAGCCTCCCTCTGTCCTGGGAACTACTCAGGGCCAAATGTAGGGAAGACCAAGACTAATTGCTTTGGCAATGGCAGAGGCAGCTTCTTCCTAGATTTTATCTTTACAAAGGTCCTTTATTCCTTTCTCCTTTATGACTACCTGTCTGGGCATGTCGTATGATCAAGAGCAATCATAAGGCCCCCAGGAAAAATTAAAAACAGAGAATGAGGTGTCGCTGCCAACAGAGCAGTTTGTCAAGCCTGCAGATGGTTTTTGAGGAGCTCTTGGGAAAGAGACTCACACAGGGAAAGAAGGTTATGAGCTGGATGAACTAAGCAGCAAAATCCACTCTAAAATGTCATTTCCTTGCCATAAATATCCACCAGCATCCAGGCTCTCAATGCTTTTCCCTTATTTCTGTGTTGTATTTATGATTGCTAGCCTGCTTAGATCATTCTGTCACCATAGGAGGCAATTCCAAAAGGAAGGCTAAGACAAAGTAAGTCTATATGACTGTCTCACAGGGTATTCTTCTGATCCACTGTGAACAGACCCTCATGGTCTGCGAGCAGCACAGAGCTACCAGCATCCATTCTGGATTCCCACCTGCGACTCATGAGTTTCCTGTCAGGGTGCAAGACAGCCAGGGTGGGTAGCAGCGGGGCCATGGGACAGACCAGGGCAGGGACCTTCCCTGGCAGCTTTGTCCTGCTGTGAGGAGCAGAGCTGGGCCAGGGGTGGTGACAGGGCACACCAAGAACTAGTCCCATGTGTCAGTGCATACAGGAGTGAGTTCAACCCAGGGTTTCTTAAAAACACTTCAGGAGTCAACGCAAATGATATATATATCATATACTGGCCAGAGAGTAGAAATGCATTGGGAAGGAAAAAATGAAGCAGCAAGAAAGTTACTCTAGCTAACTCTGAGTATCCTGCTCACTGCCCTCTCTCTGAGTTAATGGCCTCGCATCAGCAAGAGGACAGTCTGTCAGAGGACGGTGGGGAGGAGACTCTCACACTGAGCTGTACACTGCAACAGCAGAGCCAAGCGACCTCGGATAGACTAGGATTGCCCAAATGCATTGCTAGGTGCTGGGGTGATAGACGTCTTAGACAGGCTTGTATGTGCTGATTTATAAGTGGAACAGAGAAAACTTGTGATAAAAAGCCTGTTGCAAGGTGGAGAAACACATGAAGAGACTGCTGTCAATATTATGCTATAGGAGTGATTCACCTAGCAATCATTCAGAGATACTGTTGCTGCTTTTGTCTCTTGAATTTGCTGTATTTGCTATTAGAACTAAGTGCTTATAAATAGAAATGTGTATCCTATTAAAAGGCACCTAACGAGTATAGTTTATTGAATTCAGAAATGTTATGTGGAAGGACCAAACAAGTCATGTAGATATGTCTATAATTTTAATAAGTATCTCAGCTATTTAAGCCCAGCTCACGCTGCTGTCTACCATATCTCATAGCAGGCTTCTGGCAACATGCCCTGGTTTTGCTGAAAGCCCTCCACAACATCCAGAGAGGTACTGATGCCATGGTCCTGTATATGAGCTGTATCTCCACTATATATGGAAGGTAGAGGACTATAGATAACTGGACTTTCCCAACATAAGGATGAGAAAGTATGTTCAGACCTCAGACGCTAGCACATGGCTTTACAATAGCATTCAATAAATGCCACTGGCCAAGTCACGGCACTGAGTCTCATCCCTCCTGCCTAAAATATGCAAAGGATGCAGAAGTTACAGCTGCTGAATTAAGGGCAGAGATTTAGTTTTGGCACAGAATAGCCTCGTTAAGTATATTTCACCCATGTTTCTAACATTGTTAATCTGTTCTAAAGTGCTGTGAAATTTGAAGCCGCACATAAAAATAAAATTCTACTGAAAACATATCCATTAACACAGATCACAATGACATCTCTAAAGCTTTTGATCATTTCAGCAGTACTGTTTATCACATGCATATACTTAGACAATTTATTGTGCAATCATAGATAGCTAAGGGATAATGAAATAGGAATCATCTTTATAGGGTGACAATCCAGTTGCAGATCCCAAGTGCAGAATCCACAAAGGCATGAGTCAATTACTATCAGTACAATATTAGACAAAGGTGAAATGGGTTTAATTTCACCTTTCCTTGCTTCTCCCATTGCGCATGGCACTTCCTCCTGCTGAGTTCAGATGCAGAGCTGAGAAGCTGAGAAGATACCCGAGGGTCAAGGACTACTGTGTCAGCTTGAGAACAGAAGGGGTGATATTGCTAATGTTTAGTGTTTTCTAAATTGGAGATGCAAAAAGAGCTCCACATGTGTAGGCACTGAACAGCAAAGAGGGGGATAAAAGAACTGATTAAATTTTTGCAGAATAGCAATAAACTTAAAAATGAAGGAAACTCAGGAACTGACTTTGAGGATCTGAACACAGCTGGCGACCAGAATGAGATGCCTCAAAGAAAGACTGTGAAGTAAGCCACACTGCATCTAAAAAGTTGTACAGAAGGACTGGGAATACTCTCTCAGTTTCTATGAAAATCCTTTTCTATTGCTGTGAAGCAGTACATTTGATAGGCTAGATTAAGTAACAGCAACCCAAGAGTTGTAATTAGCATCTGTTGATGGTGCTCCCCAGAGACAGTAACCATTTAAGAGTTTAACCAATGTGTGGAGGCTTTTAAGGTGCTTCAGAAGTTCTTCTGGAAACAAGGGAAATACTGGATCAGCAACCTTAATGATTGCCTGACCTTCCCCATCTGCTTCCCACATGTCCAGCTGACACTCCCAGGGGTGTATTCCCATCCAGACCTGAGCTTTTCAAGTAGAAAAGGTTGCCATGTAATAATGTGATGCTCAGGACTTTGTAGCAACATGGATTCAGAATAAATACCATTTTATTAATCACCTGGGAGTATTTATGATGGTAAATGTTGCAAGTATCTATGATCTTTAGAATGAAAATTCAGGCTCAGTGGCAGTTATTCCAAGGCATTACAGAAAATTTGCATCTTTATCTGCTGTACTTAGCTTCATCTCTGTAGATGGCAAGAGCTATCACCTTAAAATAGAGAAGATACCACTATTAGGAGAATAGGAGGGCAGAATGTTTTGTTACTGTTAGAAGATGGAGTCATCCATTCTTTAGTTGGACTGAAAACAAAGGAATGATTTACAAATGTCCCTCCAGAGTGATTACTACACTATACTATTACATAGTTCAGAGCCAAAGGCAGAAGACAAGAAGCTCACTAACTTCAGGAGATAAGAAGAAAATAGGTCATGGGTTGACGTCTGCAATACTTCAGCATTCAGCCAAGACAACGCAAAAAGATGAATATAGACACCCTGAGATTCAACACCATCAATGCAGTTTCTGAAATCTCAGAGGCAGGCTCCCAGAAGTGCATAACTCCTTTATGTGTCCCAAAATCTCCCATTGCCACTTCATTATTTTCCATCTTTTGTTATTTGTTTTTTCCACAGCTTCACTCTCTGATTTTCTTTTGGTATCTACTATAGCTTTCCATCTGAGTTTCACTTTGCTGTCTACAGTGGGGTTTTGCTTTAGAAAATAATGCATCTGTTGCCCCAGTAAAAGTTACGTAATTCTCCATTTAGCCATACAGTTTTGCTCTCTCTTTTATGTTTTCCTGCTCATCGGTATGCACACCATCTGTGCCTCTACTACAATGTTCTTACATGGCCTCCAGGCTTAGTTAGTGGTTTTAAAGTTTTATTACTTTGCCCTTCAGTCTCATGTTAATCATTTTGCTCACTGTTTTAAAAATCTGCCCTTTCAAACCTTGCTGTTAGCATGTCAACCACAGAGAAATTCAGCCCCCTCACCCTGATATGATATCAAACCTCATTGTGTGGCAACGGCTGGTAATCAATGGAAATACTGTAATAACAAGAACTAAACCCAGCTGTTATATTCTGTAGAATGCAAATTTATTAATTACAAAAGAACAGGATAGCTTGCCAGGAACACAGGGTAAGAGCTATACGAGTGAGTATAAACAAAGAAATGCTTTTAAAACTAACTCGGTAACTTTTTTTAATTTAATGATTGAGAGATCTCAGAAAGTGCCTACAGCTAATGTATGTGATGGCAGCTGTAAATACATTCTCTCAGTTGTGCTAAAGCCCCTCAGTCTCTAATAATGTGTACTGTGAAACCTGCAAATCGACCCTCAAATTTAAACTCTACCCAATTCAGCTAGGGAGATTTTGAGATATTGTCCAGTCCCCTGCAGACAGATCACAAGGAACACTAGGGCTCAGAAGGGCTGGACAATACTATTTCCTCAAAATCAGAAATTTTTTGCAGCAAAGCTGGGTCACTTTCAGGCTGCAAGAGGAATGAAGGTTTTCTGATTAAGGCACTGAGCAGCGAGATGAAAGCGTAAATCCCAGCTCTGCCAGAGGTTGCATGTATATCCCTGGGCAAGTCACATCACCTTTCTGTGATTCGTGTCTGCAGCTACAAAAAATGAATCATTATTTTTCCTTCCTCAAGCATTTCTGAGAGTGAGAGCTCCTTCTGAGTTGGACTTTTTCCAACCGTATGTTTGTAGGACACCTAGCACAACAGCGTTTTATCTAACTGAGGCTTCCAGATGTTACTGTGGAACAGATCATTAAGGCTTCTACTTAATGCGATATTAAAAAGAAAAACTGTAAATGATCTTTTTAATTTTTCTTCTGTAATGTAAGCTGGGAATAATGCACACTGGAATATCTGGATTTATAAATTTGTTGTTCTAAAGGCACAAAAGAAAGCACAATCATGACTTAGTCATTCTGAAAGAGTTTACTATCTCAATATGATTTTGTTTATGGCTGTTTTCAAGTTTGTGGAATATGAAAAAGAAAACAAGAGATACTGCATTCTGAGACTGATGAACACATTAACATTTATTGCGGAAATATCAATAAACTTTGTAAGAATACAGACTGCTTCTTTTGTACCCTATCTGTATTCTTGAGGGAGAGTACAGCGGAGGACTTCCCTGCAAAGTTATTCTCAATGACAACTGAGTTACTTTGCAATGCCTTATTTCATGTTAAATATGATTAAATTTTATTATCTCCTACAAAATCCTCTTCCATGTTTTCATTTAAAGGACAAACAACTAAGATCTTTTCATGTCAAATAAAAATTTTTTAAAAAAGTATAATTAAACAGAATTTTATCCGGTTTTCATCCAATTCCATCTGTTCAATTTGCATTATCACAGTTCCATTGTATTACTAGTTCTTTTCCATCAGAAATAATGAAAACCTAAATTGAAGCAGTTGTTATTTATATAAAAGACATTTGCTAACCCAACGCCTTCAGTAAGCATTATTCTAAAATCAAATTTAGTTACTTGTCAGCACTGCAGCAGTTGACTACAAATAAATAAATATATGTATAAAAATTTGGAAGAAACCAATTCCAATGTGGCTTTACTGATAGCACTGAAAAGACAGCACCATCCTAAATTTTCAAATATCCAAACACCAATTAAGTTGAGGTTCTATTTCCAAATAGCATGAATTTTGGAAAAATTGTGGCATGATCAACTGTAAATTACAAGTACAAAATTTTGGAAGTATGCTTGATAGGTTTGAAAATCACATGGGCCAATACCATAGAAATTAAACAGTGAAACATTATTAAATATGTTGCCAGATCACAATAACTGAAGGAATTAACAGTAATAGTTAGAGAAGTTTTGAGAACATTATCCAGCAAGGCCTGCTTCCTTTCTTTTTCTTAATCCAGAATTTACTACCTGTTCTCTCATGTAAAAGTATTTCCATTAACTATGAATCTACAAAAACCTTTATTAAAAACTTTCTTGTTTATTGAGTTTATGAAGCAGTTATCCAATTGTGTTATTTTTAACAGAGGGGAGGCCAAGTATTGTCAGCATTTCTTGGAGAAACGCACACCATGTTCAGATCCTCTCCAGTATGGATTTTTCCTTCAGACTCTTCCATGATGTATGCCATCTTAGAATTACATATAGAGGCATACACACAGATTTTTCTCCAAAACATTATGATGACATAGTGATTTTGTTCTACACATAACTCTCATTTCTGTAGCCTTACTGAAACCTGACTTTAGTGTAGTTTAAAATTTCATTTATGCTGTTTGCTGATTATTGGAATTCTTCTTCCTCATTTTAAGCTTTTCTCTTTCAGACTAATTGAGAATGCTCCCTTTGACTATCAGACAAATGGCATGCTCTTAGGGCATTATTATCACCTATATTTCTGAGTCAAATCAAAAGGTTTTCCACCAGACATGACGAAATATATTAATTTTTTTATGGCATATGTGCAAGGAGAGTCAGACTGCTGGTTACAGATAGAATTATCTGTTCTTGAAAGTAAATCTGGATCTGGTCAGGTGTGAAACACATCAGGTATTGTGGAATAGCAGCTTGTATAGCTCAGCTCTGCATTATGAGCAGCTCTCCCCAGATCCTAAATAACAGCAATCCATTTGCTGAGCTCTGTCTGAATTATAGTTGCTTTCCAATGGACAATAATATTTGTTGATTTTTCATTTCTCTCAACTGTGTTCTCTGAAATGACCGCAAGCTGCCAGCATGGTACGCTGCCATTAAATGAGATGAAATGGTCTCCCTGCTTTTCCAGGGACCTGAATCTGGGAAAATTTCAGTCTGGACTCCCACCCACGCGTTCTCATCCTGTGTCCCTCGTCCACACAGCATATGCTTCAGGTCAGGCCAGCTCCAGTGAGCAGCCAAACAGGCGTGTGTCTCCTGAATGAATTGCTTCAGCAGGAGTGAAATGGTTAGTGTGCTATAATGCCATGCATAGCACGTGCAAATACCATAGTCTAGATTTCAATTAAGAAATCACATATTGTCACATAATGTTGGCACCTTCCAAGGGTTGGGCAGTGTAACTAATGCAGTATTAAATGGTCCTGAGATTAAAGCTGCAATTTATTTTCTAATGAGGATATACAAATTCTTTAAGCTGCAAGACTAATCACGTAATTGCACTGCTCTGTAAGAGGTGTCTATTTAAGCAATGTTGTTTAGGGCATGACTCCACTGAAGAAAAAAAAATGTGTGAGTCTCCATGTGCATTAGCTCTCAAAAAAAAAAAAAACAAAAACCAAAACAAAACCCAAAAACAAACTACCCAAAGCAAAAGCCACTTCCATTGCAAAGATTTTTATGAAAACACAATCTATTTTTATCAAAATGCAAATTCATAAAACTCAGTCTGACTTTAGAATGTCTTGCTGGTTTTGTTTCTTTAAAATATAAAACACAGTCATTCTTCTGATCAAAGCCATGCAATGAAGCATCCTGGAGCCTGTCAGTAGAAGCAACAGTTTAGGGTAAAGCTGTGATTCAATCTTCTTATCGTTCTTGTTCTTGGAATACAAGAAAAAGAAATCCCTGAAGTCTCTTTTACAAACTTCACTGCAATTTACACAAAATGAAGAAGAATTTAGCAAGTGCTCTTGGCAATGGCACAGTGACTTTTCTGAACTCTCCTAGATGACAGGCGAGATCTGCCGCTCTGGCTGAGCTCTGTCATGCTTCAGCATCAGAGTACTCTGAGTATACCACAGGTCTTCTCTGGCAGTAGAAACTAAGATTACGAGTGCAAGAGATGTGCACCCACCCATCTTTCCTCTCCTGTCACAGATTCACAGATTCACAGATTTGTAGGGGTTGGAAGGGACCTCTGGAGATCATCTAGTCCAACCCTCCTGCTAGAGCAGGATCACCTAGAGCAGGTTGCACAGGATCCCGTCCAGGCAGGTTTTGAATCTCTCCAGAGAAGGAGACTCCACAACCTCTCTGGGCAGCCTGTTCCAGTGCTCAGTCACCCTCAAAGTGAAGAAGTTTTCCTCTTATTGACAAGGAATTTGCTGTGTTCCAGTTCGTGCCCAATGCCCCTTGTTCGGTTGCTGGGCACCACTGAAAAAAGAGTCTGGCCCCATCCTCTCAACACCTGCCCTGTGGATATTTATAAGTGTTGATGAGATCCCCTCTCAGTCTTCTCTTCTCCAGGCTAAACAGACCCAGCTCCCTCAGCATTTCCTCATAAAAGAGATTCACAGATTCACAGATTTGTAAGGGTTGGAAGGGACCCCTGGAGTTCCTGTCCCCTGATCATCGTTGTAGCTCTGACAAAATAGAGACATAATCCAGCACACACTAGAACCTGGGAACACAAAGTAGATGTAACCAGCAGTTTCTCCAAACATCCTCCTGAGCATCAACCCTTCTTTTATATTTAGGTTATAAATTCTTCAGTGAAGAGAATGTCATGATGTTAGTGTCCAGCGATAACACCAAAGGGCTCCTAATTGCTGCAGCTTCTCTGATCAAACCTTCCCAAGTTCATTCTGGATTTATGAAGCTGCTCAAGAAGCATTACCATCGCCTGGTCTCCAGGGCCTTTCTGCGCTGCTATGGGCCCTGTCTAAGCTGCTGCTGGTCAGATACCTGGTTGGCTCAGTTCTGGTGTGGTTTTAAAACACAACTACCAGTTTTAAAATATAAAGCAGCTTTCTGAAATTGCCTGCCCAAGGAAAAAAATAAGGTCATACAGAATAAAATTATCAAAGCTTTACATTTATATAACATTTATTTTTTAATAAAGGCTTCTCTGACATGTGACTCTCAAATTGAAGCAGCATGAAAGACACTCTTGACATAAATGAGGGCTGCTTCCTCACTGCCTTAAGTGCAGTTACGTCTACTGGCATCAGCTGACTTTTGTCACCTGTGAATTTGCTCTCTTACTCTTGAATGTCATTTACAGCCTTCTTAATTCAGAAATTTCTGTTCCTTCCATGAGTATTTGTGTAACTCAGAATAATTACAAATCCAGCAAGTTTCATAAGAATAAATTAGTTTTTGAATTATTCTGCCAGAACACCAAATAAGAACTTTGTATTAAATGATATATTTACTTTTAAGAAAGTTGATTTTTCAGACTACTTATTAGATTCATTAACATAAGTTAATTATGCTGACACAGAACACAGTGATTCAGTACTCAGTAGTGCTCAGTAACAGTGACTAATTACGTACATAATACCTTGATAAACCTTCCAAACACTTTCTTAAAATGGCTACTACAAAATGAGATTCCATGTTCACTTTTCCTGTATTTAACAGGTTTCATTGTGGCTGTGTATGGTGGGCTTCCTGACTATAAAAAGATAGGGATAAATTAGAGAAAATGGCAAGAAAGGTAACAAAAAACAATAAATAGTTTAGCAGGTATGATCTAAGAAGTGACAGAAAAGGAGTGTAACCTGTAGTGTGGAGACAAAAATGGCAAAGAGCAGATACGATTACGGTATCTACCTGCTTCAGGAGAACTAACATAAAATATGGGGAGGAATTACTTCAAGTGATTAAAAGTAATATAATAAGGAGTAATGGGCTGAAACTTGAAGAAAGGAAATGAATTTAGGTTAGACGTAGGGAATAAAAATGCTAAAAACAAGGACAACTAGACAATGGAAATGTTAGCCAAGAGGGGTAATTGAGAGACCACCATGAGGAATACTCCAGAGTAGACGAGATAAAACATGCATGGGTTTAATACTGAGAGCAAATCCTGCCCCAGTGCAGAGTGATAAACTAGATAACTCCTGGTAGCCTTTTCTAAGCTACTATTTCCGGGATTGTCATGAAAAAGATGAGGTACAGATGAACGTGGTTTAGTTGAGCTCTGATTTAGCAAGTTTTAGAGAGTGATTTCCAGAGCTGAATTCCTCCCAGTGAGCCTTAATAGGAAAATGAAGACTGACAAAGCTAAGCATGGAAACTTGACAGGGAATGCCAGACAGAAATGAGAAGAAGCAAAACTCCAAAGAAGCAAATGTATCTTCCATAGCCATATGCTCCAGTCATAGTCACTGCCTTAATGATCCTGCAGACCCAGCTTCATGCACAGACACCCGTTCTCATCCTTGGGAGCGCATACTGCCACACGTGTGTGTATCCCAGTATAGGGGCTTCCAGAACAGCAGCCCAACAGCTTCACAAGTGTAACAAGCCCTGAGCAACTCTTCCAAATATGCATTAGTTACTGAATGTGTACTTAGCTAAGGAGAGATGGGATTCCATCTAATTTTTATTTTTTTTAGCCCAAATCACCCTGGCGCACTGAGCAGAACGTATTAAGTGCTTTTCTGGGGTGTGGAATATACAGTATCTCTATTATGAGCCCATGATAATTCATGAGCAGTTCTACCCCTCATCTTAATCTGTGATCTAATTTGGGATCTCATTTTCTTCCACCCTTATCCCATCTCCCCCTACATTATCCTCCAAATAAAATACGCTCACAGAATACCAGAATAGAAATGGAAGTCTATAAATCTTTCAGAAGCATTTATAGAGCTGCTCTGCACTGTGGCATGCATTCAACTGACAGCTGCTGCATGCCTTTGTGTTCTCATTCATTAGACTTTGCTGTCTGGAATAACACTGGCATAGTGGAATTCTTTATATCTTAATTATCCTTCTGCTCTTTCACTTACTTCACAAGGTACATTAGGAAGAATGTCCAAGGTATTGCTCTGGTTAACCAGAAAAACATCAAATGTTCTGCAGAATCTTCTCACAATTAAAAAAAAAAATAAAAATCTCAGCAGTAGGTTGGGGTGGGTCAGTTTGTTTAGGGAAGGAATTAATAATAGGCATTCAGAGACACAATTAAGGTAAGTGAAATAATGGCTCTTCTCTGACTCTCAATATTTAAAGAATTTAACGTACTGTCTAAAAAGAAAAAAAAAAAAAAAGAGCAAGGCCAACTGAGCAGCATAAAAGGGCTGTGCTTCTAAAATAACACAAGTTGAGAGAAGAAAATAGCTTGTTAGCCTAACAGTGCTGATCTGTCAGCTCTGCCACAAGTTTCAAAAGTATTGATGAAAATGTAACAGTTTTGAGAAGACCACTTCCATATAAACTTAAATACTTTGCCTTTATCTAAATACCAAGGAGGTCACTATGTCATTCCTGGTAGCAAATGAGAGGTGTAAGTCATTAAAAAAGGTCAGCTTCCAAAGAATCAGATGTCTGTGTTGGACAGCAATAGCTGGTGCACTGCATTTTTAATTTCTCTAATTTCCTAATTAAAAATCCTCCTTAGACAAAATGTCAGTTAATGATATGAAAATAAGACAGAATTTCTCAAGTCATGATTTATTAAAACATCCACAAGTCATGCCATCTGATTTTCATATGTGCAGGTCTACTCAGGGTATTGGCAGCAATGTATGTTGTGTTTGTGAGCAAGTCTCTAATACAACATTTACATTTTCAGTCTTAAAGAGTTGTGACATCTGCAGCAAAGCAAGGAAAAGAGTTGTTGCTCTTTGCTGCGTGCTAATGGGCACCATTTCCTGCATTGCATATCTTCAGAACCTGCTGGCTTTGAGACTGTGTCTGTCTACTTGGGGAAGATAAAACAAAGACGACACAGGGTATATAATTGTGGTAGCGAACTCTCAAATGGAGGCATTGCAGTGATGTAGTCCCTCAGTACGTTATGCAAAGATTAAAGCTGATGCTTGTTACAGTCTTCAAAGTACAAGTACAGCCTGGCTCTCTTTTCTCAAAGTCTGCCATTTGCCTCAATAAGGCTTGATTTAGGTGCTTGGACTAAACTTTGTTTTAGCAGAAAGGTTTCTAAGCTGTGGCAGGGAAGGATAAGGCTGAGCTGCACTTTCTAAGTCAGCCATTCCTAAGAAATGTGAGGTTCACTCTGTTGAACTTTGTATGTGTTTTTATGTATACGCTTAGGCACATGCATTCCTGCACCAACTTTATACAGGAGGAGGTGATGGAGTACTCACAATGGCCACCTGTTTCTCACAATCCAAATCTAAGCTAGATGCACTTTTTATCTCACTTGTCACAAACGTTACCATTTTCCCATCTTTCAATACTCACAGATCAGGATGTCGCTCCATTACACTATGCAGGCTAGAAGGCAAAGGCCAGTAGTGACATAAAAGCCAAGACTCTCATTTAATACGGTGGGTGAGCTATATAGACTCACAGCAGCCCAGGGCACTTTATTCTCACAACTGTGATTTCACAGAGAACTGTCAGAGAGGAGATGAGACTTACATATTGGGTGGAAAAGAATTTAAGTCATGTATGTGGTTAACTGCTTACAGCTGAGTGACAGAGTAGGGAAGGCACTGACCACAGCAAGCTGTTGAGTCTGTACCAATCCCACAAGGGGAGCTCTAATGTCTTTTTTCAGGCACAGAAAGAGTAGGGCTCAAAGGGGGATGTGCAGACCAGGGAACGACCAAAGCGTCATTCAAAGCCACACGGCACATGCATGACCAATCACATGACGTTAGTTGGACTGCATGCTAAGCAAATTACTGAGTAAAATACTTTATCAAGAAATACATGACCAATACTTGAGAGGAAGCGATAGCCAAGCACCGAATGCATGGGAAGATTAAATTGAAATAATCAGATATGCTTCTATAAGCAAGCAGGATCTTTGCATCCAAGTGACTGGTTCAGCTGTACAAACTGGCTCTTTTTTGATCACTGGAATGATAACCATCCTACTTACCATGCTTCCTCCAGTAAAGCAAACTTGAGTGACACATGCAGTGCTGAATAAAACTTTGCAGCTGAGCATGACTGAACAGGCATGATCTATAGTATGTAATGGCTATGCACTATCAGCTTGCCCAGCCTTACAAGAGCAGATCTATTGAGCAAATGAGCAAAAAAAGCTGGATGGCATCCACATGGGATGTGCTTTGCAGTTTTACTTCAGGCTAGCTCTACTCCAGCCCTGTGGAATAAAATCCCTGCCATGGCTGGAGCACATTAGGTGCACTCCTGGAGCACATCTTCCTGTTTAATTTCATCCCAGAGGAACCCAGTTCATGCGATGAGACAGCACTGTGATATGAACAAAAGCACACTGTGTGAAGATGATCACAAGATTCAAGTCGAAAGCACGCTCCCAAAACAAAACTGAGCTCCAGTGAGAAGCACCCAGTAGTGGTTTGAGGTGCGTGTAGGGGTAATAGCAGCCACTGGGTTTCTCCAGCAGTTTCCCAGCACCATTCCTGCAAACTCATTTAAGATGTTCTGGCAAAACATTAGCCCCTCCATATACTATGTATTTTTCTTCTGTTCCTTTGAATTGTGGTGATAAGAGATCCAATTAAGAGTCATGACCTCATTGTATAGGGCCTTGTACAACACTAATTCTATACACTAATTATATATAATATGTATACATGTGCGTATACATGACAGATCACTGCACAAATGTACTTGTGGATGGATTCATCTCACCAAAATTAACTCCTACAAAGTCAGGTAGCTAGTCTTGGTGAGCCATCTAGTGTCTCTGTAGCAGTGGAGAGGAAAAGAAGAATCACCAGAAACCTGTTCAGTCCATTCTCAAATGTGTGTCTAAGACAGGTATATCAAAACATCCTTCAGAAGTGATTTTTTTTTTCCTCTCATTAACCAGAAAGGCTAACGATCACTGTCTTGACTATATAAGTTTTCAAAGCTCCTGCCTTTCAACTTCTTGTTTCTAGAAGTATGTGATATTTCAGTTCAGTGAAAACTAGTCTATTGTTATTTAAAAAGTATCACTCTCATAGCTGACTGCCACATCGTGGGTTTTACCATCACATTGTGTCAGAGCCTGAAAATATATTGACTCTACTAAAAAGTCAAGGTGGTTCTTTTTTACTGTAGAAATGGAGAATATATTATTAAAAACTAAGGTTCCGATTCTTCTTTCTTTTACCAAGGTACTAAATCCACCAGGCTTTATAACAACTGAAGTGGCTTCTCTGAAAACACACTGTTTCTGTGGTGGAAATAGTCTAACTTCAGAATGTTAATATGTGCGTTCGTTGTAGATTATTTTAGCATTCCCCCTCCCGCAGTTGCCAAACCCTCTGGCCAAAAGCACTGAGACATTAAAGGTCATTTGGGCCAATGATTACTTTTGTCAGCTGGGTAGTTTCTTTCTCTTGGCTAATTAATCATGCTCTGCATATTTCTCAGCCTCAGCCTGTCTCAGAGAAACAGTATGTGTCATTATTGGTACGGAGTTTATTAAAGGCACAGCAAAGAAAGTAATTTGCAGATAATAAAGAAATACAACTACAAAGGAAAATATCACAATATTGGACATTGTATAATTGACTGACTAGATAATATAAATGTTTTGCTTTTCTTGGAACTCAGATATTACCTAGTGGGCATACAGAATGGCAGGTAGATAAACACGGAAATCAGGTAGTTTAAATCCTATAGTCTTGTCAGATTGTAATTTGATTTGTAATAATTTCGCAAAATTGCCCTCTTAGTTGGTATGCTGTACAATTGACTTTCATACATTTTTTTAAGATAGGAAAGCAAGATATTTTGAAACATGGAAGACTGAAAGACCTAAGATATTGACTACATAACTACAAGCAGAATGTCTAAAATTGTGACAGCGTTTTGAAGATATACATATTCTTGTGAGAAAATATACGTTTTCATTTTTAGGCAGATTTTAGATAGGCATACATCAAAACGCCCATTTTGCATTTACAGGTTGTCTATTGTTTATTTTGCAATAGGAGTTAGTCTAAGCTTAGCTTAGCATTCCTCTACTACCGTGAATGCAAAAAGTAGCAGAGAATAAAATCAAATAAATAAATACAGACAAATACAAAAAGTAACTCCTGTTAAAAGCTTGCAAGTTAGATCTGTAAGTTCAAAAGGTGCCTAAAGGAATGAGGTGCCTAGCACGTAACTGTGGCTGGCTAGCTCAGGTTTTAATGACTTGCCTTTTCTTCCCTTTATCAGTGGAGGCCTTTATTTTAGAAGAATAGTATAAGCTGTAAATAGAAGAATGCTTGTATTTTGGAAAACAAAGATTGGGAAGACTAAAGGACATCCTTAAGTTTGTATTTGTGGGAGCTCCAAAAACTTAATTTCCTGTGCTCCTTTCCAGTTCTTAATCTACAAAGCTATCCTCTTCTTTCCATGGGCCAGCCCCAGTAGCTTTAGAGCTGTGCTTAGAAATGTGTCTTCCAAATCCAAAGAAAATGTTAAAAGATATGCAGGTAAAGCTAATCAATATATCATCATTTAATTAACAAATATAGGAGAGGTGGAAACTTCTACTGTTAAACTTGTGCAGTGTTTCCTATAAGGCGGCCCTTTTCAGGTGCTTGTAATATTCTTTTTAAATTCAATCTATTCCCAGCTAGGGCAAACACGTTCTTTAGCAAATGTTAAAAAATACAGAAATATTTTATTTGAAATGATGTGGCTATGCTGTTGTTTATTATTTGGCAATATCAGGAGTGGTTTTTGCTATTTGTATGAGCCTTCTCCTGAAAATATGCTGACATCTGGACTAACAGCTTTTGAAAATACAAAGAACTGCCTAGGCTGTTCAGCTGGAAATAACTTTGTCCCCTCTCAACCCACATGGATGAGGAGACAGCGAGTGCACCGTCTCTGCAGAAAGAGACCCTCTGCACAGCAGCTTGCGGCAAAGGGCTGTGAGGATGCGAGGACATCTTTTCTGCAGGGACTGTTCCCAGGTATGCTGGAGGAAACTTGGGTAATGAAATTAAATGTGGGAAATGTTTGTACTCTTCGTTGGGTTAAAAACTGGCTGGATAGCCGAGCCCAGAGAGTGGTGGTGAATGGAGCTAAATCCAGTTGGCAGCCAGTCACAAGTGGTGTCCCCCAGGGCTCAGTGCTAGGGCCGGTCTTGTTTAATATCTTTATCAACGACCTGGACGAGGGGCTCGAGTGTGCCCTCAGTAAATTTGCAGACGACACCAAACTGGGTGGGAGTGTTGATCTGCTCGAGGGGAGGAGGGCTCTGCAGAGGGACCTAGACAGGCTGGATCGATGGGCCGAGGCCAACTGTATGAGGTTCAACAAGGCCAAGTGCCGGGTCCTGCACTTTGGTCACAACAACCCCATGCAACGCTACAGGCTTGGGGAAGAGTGGCTGGAAAGCTCCATGGCAGAGAAAGACCTGGGGGTACTGGTTGACAGCCGGCTGAATATGAGCCAGCAGTGTGCCCAGGTGGCCAAGAAGGCCAATGGCATCCTGGCTTGTATCAGGAATAGTGTGGCCAGCAGGAGTAGGGAAGTGATTGTGCCCCTGTACTCGGCGCTGGTGAGGCCGCACCTCGAATACTGTGTTCAGTTTTGGGCCCCTCACTACAGGAAGGATGTTGCGCTGCTGGAACATGTCCAGAGGAGAGCAACAAAGCTGGTGAGGGGTCTGGAGCACAAGTCTTACGAGGAGCGTCTGAGGGAACTGGGGTTGTTTAGTCTGGAGAAGAGGAGGCTGAGGGGAGACCTTATCGCCCTCTACAACTACCTGAAAGGAGGTTGTAGTGAGGTGGGGGTCGGCCTCTTCTCCCTGGTAACAAGCGATAGGACCAGGGGGAATGGTCTAAAGTTGCGCCAGGGCAGGTTTAGGTTAGACATTAGGAAAAATTTCTTCACAGAAAGGGTTGTCAGGCACTGGAATGGGCTGCCCAGGGAGGTGGTTGAGTCCCCGTCCCTGGAGGTATTTAAAAGAAGGATAGATGAGGTACTTGAGGACATGGTTTAGTGGTGGGATGGCAAGGTTAGGTTAGCGGTTGGACTTGATGATCTTGAAGGTCTTTTCCAACTGAGATGATTCTATGATTCTATGATTCTATGAAACTTATTCTCTTGTCTCTCTAGCTCAACCTTTGTGAAAGTGATTTAAAAACCTGCATTTTCTTGCCCTCAACCTTCTCTTGCCTGACAAGTACCGTGGCACAGTCAAATGCAGGACGGTGTCATGCAGGAAGGGGGGAGCAGTCCGAGGCTGGGCGAAGGAGGGTCCCACGGGACGTGGGGCTGTGGGGAGCCCACAGCAGCAGGGGGAGGTGAGCCCTGCGTGGAGGAAGAGGCTGGGGTCTCTCAGGAGATAGGACTGGGGGAGGGAAATTTTGAAGAAGGCAGGGGAGAGGTGCTGGTACTAGAGAAAAACAAGCAGAGGAACACATACCCAGCAGAACATATGCCCAGAGCTTGGAACAGAAAGCAGGACTCCAGTTTTAGGTTTCTCTGCTATCAGCTGATAACTGTGAAACCCGCAGTAAAGCATCTTGCCCCTAGCTGAGTGCTGCTTTGCCGAGGAGGGGATAACTCTTCTATCCAAAATTCTGTCAGCTTAGAGAGCCTAGGTCTCTGAAAAAGAGATAAAGACCGCAATAGCCAGATGATTATTTTTCTTTTTTGTTACTTTCTATAAAATGACAATTTCAACTCAAGAAAATGAAAAAAATCCAAAAAAATCATTGTTAATGATTGGGTAAGAATTGTGTACTATGTATGATTTTAATTTGCCTACTGCTAGTTCTGGATGTTCCAGATATGGTTATCTTTATTTGCATGTTGCACACTATTGCTTTTTTTCCACAGGAACCCAACTTCACTTCAGTCTTTAACTGAATCAACTATTTTATAGATGTATTTATGTATTTATTTACAAGTGCTGGGTGTGCATTTGTAAGTATTTATATTTTATATAGTTATGATGTTTAGCAGTGGCCTTATGTCTTGTTTACTGCACATTATTAAATCCCTGCTATGAAAACAAAGCATTATTAATTTCCTCACAGGGTTTTCTATAGCTATCTGCATTATAGTGTATCAGTGCTTGACAGTTGTTGCATTCACATCACCGCAGTGGTGGCTGAGATGAGAAAGAACCAAACCCCATTCTACAGAAAGCTCTGGACTTTAACATAAAACAATTCATGTCAAAAAATTGCCAGCAGTTGTCTTTATGTCATTTGACAGCCTTTGACTTGCTGGTTTTCATAATCTATTTCTACACAGTGTGTAATGCATTCATAGCAGTTGCAAAGATATAAATCCAGATTCGAGTCGAATCGGTGGTTTGCTTCTGCAAGGCGGTGGAGCCAAGCCAAGACTGCTTTGCCACAGGGACAGAAAAAGCCAGAGGAAGAGGCAGAGCTATGAGAGTGGTCTCTGAAAGAGTGGCTCGGCTGAAAGAAAAGCTTTTTCCTTTCTGGAAGCCTCAGATTTGAATGGATCCTGCAGAACCAGGCTTGCTGCTCCTGCTGCAACCAGAGGTAGGGCTGGAAAGAACAACTGATACTTCCAAGAGGAGTTGTACTTGTTCACAGCCGCGCTTACTGCCCTACACCCCCAAACTTTCTCACAGTCACAGCAGAAGCCAGCTGGTCTTTGCAGGACCTCGCCCAAGGCAGAGCAGTCGGTGGGGCATGGGCACTTTGCACTTCTCTTTTTTCCCTATTCCTACTCTGCTGACCCACTCTACTGCCTTTCTTCTGCACGCTTGAAGCCAACCCTAGATACGCCATTGACAAAACAATGTACGTGGTTCTGTGCGTGTCATAGTTTGTCAAGTCCCCTGTCAACTTTCTTTTGTTCAGCAGTAAAATCTGCTCAATTTAAAAGGCAATTAGCACTTGCCTTTGTTAGTGCATCACTAAGTTATGCTTTTCTCTTCCTTATAATATTACCTGATACAGTAGTTGTTCCCAATACCTCAGTCCAATTGTTCCCTTTAAAAGACAACTGTAATTGTCAATCAGCTTTCATTATCTGAAGTGCTTACCTTTCAGCTCTGCTAAATATTTTCATTTTCCTTATTGCTTAAAAAGCTTAGTTTGGAACATCATATAAATTGGCTTGTTGTTTTTCTGTTTTTAAATAATCCAGTTAAAAGCCGCTTTGCCCAGAGATAAATGCTGTTCAAAACCACAGGGGTGACTATAAAAAAAGCTGTCAGAGGTACAAAGAAAACTGTTCATCTACTGTATACAAAGACATGAAATGGAAAAGTCAAGAGAGAGTAGTAAGTAAGGGTCAAGGAAACTTCAGAGGAGTCAGATTGGAATGAGCCAGAGGGATATGAGGTGGGGTGGGGGAGACTAGGACAGCTTTTCAAAGGAGGATGCATACAGAATGATTTTATATGTCTAACAGACATATTTCTGTTCGGATTAGTATCTCCCTCTTGTACGTAGGGGGCACTGGCTTTTTCCAAGAGTGCCTCAAGCAGAGAATATTTTTTTTTCTTCCCAAAGTAACACATTTAGAACAGTGAATTCTGTAGAGACAATAGAACAAAGAATCATAATCTAAAACTGATTTTAGCATCCTTGAGTTTAAATCAGCAAGACTCACAGTTGGGGTAGATAGCAAAATAACACTTCTATCATCCTGGTGCATTTACACAGAGATAATTCAAATAGGAACATTAAAGAAAATGGTAAGCTTGTTTGTTCATGGTGAGGAGTGGGAAGAGGGGAAATGGCAGCCATCATTAAGCAAACAGAAGGAAAAAGGAAATCAAGCAGGGAGCAGAAAAAGAGTAGCAGGAGTGTGAGGAGTAAAAGGCAAAGGATGGAAATATTCAGCAGCTCCTCAGGAATACATTGGATTCAGTCTGCTTTCAGCTTTAGTCTGCTAGTTAACTTCAGCGATAGCTGTGGCTAGCTAAGGGCTGGGCAAACTAGCCATTAGAGTTTCTGCCTTCAACAGGAGACATGCCCCCCAATTTGCCAGTGGTTTACAATTTACTGGACATGAAAGAAAAGTGAAGAGTCAAGAATCTGGGGTTCCCCTTCTTCTTCTGGGTACCTGAAGGAGCAGAAGCGGCGATGGATTTGCCTGGACGTGGCAAACTCCTTGTGATAAGCCGCATGGTAAAGTGGCTACAGCCTCAGTACTGAGTACTGCGTACGTGAGGTCCAAAAAGAGCGCACACTTGACCAGTTATGTCTCCTTATAAAGCGGCTCATCTGTCACTGCCTTATTAGGAGCCATTAAATGCAACTGTTCGTATCAACCCCTTGAGATGTGGATGTGGTATAGAAATCCCGCCCGGTCTCCTGCCCCTTAAGGCAGGCAGACTTTGCAGTTTTGTCTGTGCAGCGTTAGGAGCTGTACTTGCAGTGGCAAGCTTCAGTCCTGGTTTTTAAGCTGTGCTCAAGACAGATGACCTGCAGAGCCTGCTGTAGAGTTGAATGTATGCCTAGTGCAAATTGAATGCTGCAAAATTTTTACCGCAAGTCTCTAAAGAGTTCTGCTAAGCATGTAAGAACATGGCTTTTGAAAGGCTTTATAAGCTGGTGAAATCAGTGTAAATAATCAAGCAGAAGTAATGGCCACCTTTATGTCTTCAAGATTAGTCCTCTGAGGAAATTGAAATCCATTGTCTAAAAACCAGGGACAATAGGGCTTTTTGAAGAAACAACTGGAGATGCTGTAAGTTAGGCAAACCATCTCTTTATCTAACTTTGGTCTTGAAAACGTTATGAAATGTTAACTGCAAGCATTACCGCTATCTCTGCTTATGATAAATAAAAGGAGAGCATGCAACCACCAAATTACTATAGCATGCTGCTTCCCTTGGCACAGCCTGGTGTTAAATTGTACCCAGCAATGTTTACTGAGGTGCCATGCTGCAGAGAACAGAGCAGAAAACTCTTCCTTGTCCAATTTACTTGCTAGCTTTGTATCTCCAGTGAAAGCCTGATCAAACATAAGCTGCTGCTTGAAGTAGGACACATTTGTTTACTTTTCTTTCTTTGTGTGTGCGTGTGTGTAAATTTATTCCTTCATTAATTCATCTGTTTGCTCATCGATTGAAAGATTATTTTTATTTTTCTTAAAGAAACATTCAAGTCTTCATGTTACTGCAAGGTCTGTAAGTTTTTTAAGTGGGCTCCTGCAAGTCTTTTTTTTTTTTTTTTAGAAACAAAGGATTTCCACACTAAATTGGACAGAAAGCAAGGGCTTTAGTCCATTGAACCAGGAAGAGCAAATTTATTAAAACTGTATGAGCAGTTTGATGCAAAAGGCATATGAAACATGGCCAATACCGATCTTTAAAGATTTAACGGGGTTTTCATTTCTAATATCACATTGAAGGAGAGCTCATTTTTCTGCTTGTGGCTCAGGATGCACAAAGTAAACATGTCCCTAGGAGAAAAAAAAAAAAATAATGTCTTCGGCGCAAACGGTGAGGCACGGCTCAGTGGCGGCGAGCACTCGTGAGGGAGCAGTGCCATCTGCAGGCTGCGGTCCTGCGGCCCGGAGCAGGGCTCCTTCCCCTCCCTGGTCGTCTCCTTCATGTGTTACGGTCGTGTCTAGCTCCAACAGAGTCTGGCAGCAGTCTGCAGTACCTATCTGAATACCTGTTGGGGATGCGCAGAATAGATTTTGTGGTTTTTCCATTATTTCTTCTGTCTACGGGCTCTTTCTAGCATGTCCAACAATCTGAGGGTTTCTCTGAAGGAGGAGGAGTATTCTACTTTGCGTTTTTGAAGTGAAATCTCTGAAGGGCTGCGCAGTGCTCTGAGAGCAAATGTTTTCAACGTTGAAAGGAAAATAATCCTTTTCATAACACACATTAAAAAAAATGTGGTGAGGAGACATCAAATCAGTATCATGCATCCACGATTTCCTACCAGGAGAAAAGATGTCCCTGGTAGGCACCAAAGCAATGATTATGAAGAATATTTGAATAAACAAAAAGCACAACTGATTTGTGAAACTTACTGCCAGAGGTTACTGAGGAGCCAGGGTTATATGGGTTCAGAAAGGAGTTAGACCACTGCACAGATGGGAGCAGCTGGTCCTTAAACCCTATTAAAGAGAGTAGCCTGGATGCAATTTTTTTCAAGGAAATCCCTAAATTTCTGAGCTCCTTTGTGAGTTCTTGTGAACTGTTGCTTGTATTCATTCTCTAGAAGTCTGTATTTGCTGCTAACAGGGACACGATACCAAGTGCAGTGGACTTTCTCCTGACTCAGTGCCTCCATTACACTTGCATTTGTAGAAAAAGCTGATCACGCTTGCAGAAACCAAACCTAATATAATACTAACATCTCAAATGCAAAAGAATTAAAAAAGGCCAATAAAGGTCTATTAAACCATAATTAATGTTAAGCAAAATAATGGGCTATACATGGAACTTTCTTCACTGTAACATGTACAGAAAGAAACAGCTTATCTTGCTAGATGTTTCCCCCCCAAAAACCCAAAAGATAGGCATGCAGACTTGGAGGCTGAGAAGACTGCCACAACAGAAGATATCAGAATATGAGTAAAGAGATTTGTCACTCTGAATTTATATTGTATAGTGATAAAAGGAACCAATTGCATCAATAAGTCTATTACTTTTTTTTTTTTT
>VXBL01005318.1:184615-227044 GCA_013400195.1 Aramus guarauna | reverse complement strand
TTTTTTTTTTTTTGGAAACTCCAACAGATGTCTTCCTACATTTACCCCAACTCTTTATGGTCGTGAGGAGTCTGTAACTGGCTTTATAAGAGACAGAAATGTAGACACCCCATCTCATCAAAAGGTTTTTGGGTAGAATTTATGTATTTTCTTTCATTTCATTTTATGCCTAAAAGCAAATTCTCATTGTTACTCATGAAATATATCAGCACAAGTAATCATCAAAGTGACTTTATATTTTTTTCTCTTACTCAGGTCAGGATTCTTCCATATTCTGAACAGACACAAGTGTGCTGCCCACCACCAGTGTTTTCCACTTTCTTTTGCTTCTTACTTTCACATTTTCCTTTGGCCTTTAGAATGGCAGCAGCCCTGGAGTGGTTAGTGAACATTAGATAAGCTGCGTGAGATTCACATGGTACCAGTCTAAAGCTATTCTTTTTTCTGCCTTCAAAGGAATGAAAGACCTCATAGGTTCCATTTAAAATGTGTTCATTTAAAGGCTATTACATTCCCTCTGGAGTTCTCATACTTCCCCTCTTCTCAGATATAATCAGAGGAGGCTTCCAATGTTAATCTCAGTTCTCTTAATCAAAAGAATGCAAATTTTACTGCCCTATCGCAGTTTGACATCAGCAGGACTGATTACTACTGAGGGACAAGGGTTATGTTAAGCTTTTCTTCCAGGGTAGAAATATTTTATAGCTTTACACTGTTTGTAAGATGCCACCCTATTTCCCTTCCTTGTTATCATCATCACTGATAATGTTCATGTTTGACTCAACATTATCATTAGATCGCACTGTAGAAGTACTGAATGACCATTTAGATTGCGAAGACTATTTATATCCTTTTCCCTAACTGTTTTGTCCCTGCTAGGGGCTTTAGAAACAAATTGAAATTTAATGCAAGGTATGTTTTCTATTGTGGAAAACATATATATATATATATATATATATGGAAGTGGTAATCAACAAAGAAGATGTGCCACACTGTTTGCTGTGTATGCACTTCTTCAGTTCTTAATGCACATTTCTGGTTAGCTGAAAAATAATGCTGCTTTCCAATGAAGGTGTTTTGCCTATATTCTACTTAAATGATTTCTGCATTTCCTGCTGCTTTCCTTAATGTTGTTCAGATATTCCCTAGCTGCTATTAATGAGGGCATAGCAACCGTTCTGGATGGGAATGCTAACTGAACACAGCTAAAACATGGAGATATGCAAGAGAATAGACTATTCAGAAATCAGACTATGGGGCAGAAGTAGATGATTAATTAAGTAGTAGATTTCACCCTGGAGAAGAAGGGTAGAACTGCAAGTCTTTTTGATTAGATATTCGGAAGAAATTCTTCACCGTGAGGGTGGTGAGGCCCTGACACAGGTTGCCCAGAGAAGCTGTGGATGCCCCATCCCTGCAAGTGTTCAAGGCCAGGTTGGGTGGGGCTTTGGGCAGCCTGGTCTAGTGGAGGGTGTCCCTGCCCATGGCAGGGGGTTGGAACTAGATGACCTTTGAGGTCCTTTCCAACACAAACCATTCTGTGGTTCTATGAATAGTCTACTGAATTTGATCAAAGTAAAACTCAGTGGTTTTCGTCAGTATTACTTAGACCCTTCCATGTTCATAGTACCATTTGTACCACTGTAAGTAGTTGGTATTATGCAAAGGTAAATCTTGATTATTAGAACTGCCAGTAAATCACTTGTGTAAACTCAACTTTTTATTGATGAATCATGGATGTGTTTCAGTGTACTGCAGGAATAAAAAGCTTAGATATAAACAGGAGCGATGAGTGGATCTTCCGTTATCTTCAAGTTGACAAATACACCAGCCACTTTCAAATATGATAAAACCTACTTTATGGAAGAGGCTCTTACTTATCTAGTCATATCATCCACTGTGTCTGCTGGGACACACTGACTCTCACCCAAAGTATTCTTTGGAAATAAACAATCCACAGACTCAAATTTTAAAGTAATGTTATTAGAAGTAAAGTGCCCTACCACCTAGCCCATCTAAAAATATGCATGTTTTGAAGTCAAATTTCAGAGCAATGGATAACAGAGCTGAACAAACAGCAGTGTTTTTTATTATTATTTTTGGTTTAAACTAGAACAAAAGCCAAGCCCTATTTCAAAGTTCTGATGTGTTTGTACTGGAATTGAAACTAAAACAGCTGCAGTCGCAACTGAATCCAAACTGGAATGGGGCAACGGTGCTTGTTGTGTGAGCCCCAGAACTCAGATGCTGAAGAACAAGAATGTAATCCCAAGATGAGGTTATAAATTCAGTGATGCTCTGGTCATTCTCATCTAGTATCTCTCCTTTGACTGGTCCGTATTTTTTTTTTTTCTATCAAATTAACTGTAACACCATTTTGTTTGATATAAAATTTGCACGAGTGAACTATAAGACGCGAAAGTACAGCAGAAGAGAAAATGAATCATAGAAAATTTAGGGAGTTTGCATTCCTCCTGCTGCACTTTTCAGACAAGCTAACACTAGCCAAAATTACCCTACCCATAAATATTTCATTTTATATTCTTTATCAGGCTAGAGACAACCTTATTGAATCTGCCTCAGAAAACATGAAAATTTAGAAGTTGATTCTGCCCCTTTTGAGCCTTTGCAGCACAAGATGTCATTCGGGGAAACTTGGACTGAAAGAAAACCTGAGCGTATGGAAGCTGCCTACAGTCAACTGAAAAAGCCTTGCACAGCCTCCTCTTGAACCTCTCTGGGAATGAGTGGAAGAGTGGGGGAAGAGTGAGAAGAATCATACCAAGTGTTGCAGGACAATTTAAGCTGTTCTGAGGCCTGATTTCTGTCCTGAAATACTTGCTTGGTGCTGTAATTTAGTCAGATGCTTTGTCAGAACAAGAAGCAGAACCTGAAGTCCATGAATTTTATATAATCTTTCATGCTGGGAGATCCAATATGGCATTTTCCAATAAAATATTTAGAAAAATGCACTTTTACATTGTTGTAAACCTTTATTTTTAGTCTTTCTGTCACTTCTCTTAATCTGGGCATGTTTATCAGTATCATTCCTCCTGGGCTGCCTCTGTAGGGATATAACATATTCTGATCGCATAGTGTCTATTCATCTATAATGCTGTCGAGTCAGTTGCAGTTGCATATTTGAACATTTGATAGTTTAACCTTGAAATAAATGGTAGTTGAATATCTTTTCACCACACCCAAATATGTTCCTGACTAGTCATCAATTCTTTACTTCCATTCCTCTGTCATTATTATAATTCCATTTTTACAGCAGAAAATCTCCCTCTTTAAAATATTGTTCATTATCCAGAAATAAATGACACCACCATCATGCTTAATATACACTAGTTTTGTGGGGGTGTTTGCAGTGGGTGGGTGAAGGCATGTTCTTTCTGAAATTTTATCTCAACGTTAAACCGAAAATCTGCACTTTGGTTCCAGGCAGGAGTGCAGCTGCATTCCTAAAGGAAATAGGGAGCCTAACAGCTGGCCCTGCTGGAGCAAAAGCAAAACAGCTATTTGGCTTCAACAGCATCAGGATTTGGCCCTCCTTGCACTAGAAACATAAAGATATGAAGGACTGAATAAACAACTATTTGTGTTTTACCAGGCATACTGTGTATTCCAGGTTATACAAGTCGACGTTATTCATCAGTAATTACCTACACCTAGTACGTGCCAGTTTTAGGAACTACACCCGTTATGAACTATTAGGAACTACAACTAGTGCGAACATTTTTAGGAACGGATCCAGACTCACATGATGACCGTCCTTTCTTCTCATACGGATACAGTGGTGCCTGATTTAACCCAACCCTGTACTCATTAGAGCTCAGGACAGGAGGCTGTTCAAAAAGTAGTTTGTAGGCTCCACCTGAGCCATGGACAATTATTCTACACGTCTCTTCAAACCCGAAACTACCTGGGGGTTAGAGGGTGCGGTTTCATAAGCTGATTGTGGTTCATAGGCTAGAAGCAGGGCTGCTCTGAACCGGAAAGTAGTGTGAACCCTTGCCAGCCACGAAGAGATTTTGAATGCACTAAGGAGATGTACATAAGGCATTGACTGAAGATGAAATTAAAAAAGTTACAGGGTTATAGAGACAGCACTTCCCTTTATTATTACTTATCCTTATTATTTCACATCTTTATTGTTAAATTACATATTCCTACACAGCAATCTTTCTGGACAGCTTAGAAGTCTGTAATTTATACCTTTTTCAAACTACAATAAATTTACACTGCTGAAATTTTTTTTTTCTTTGCAATTTACTGTATGAAAAGACTTATCAATGAATCTTGTAAGCCTGCATAACAGGTCATCTTGTAAATAGAAGTCTTGTTATGCTAATGATATATACAGTGCAGGCTGTTTACGTTTTTCTCCAGAAGTTTAGGTATTTGACAGTAATTTGCCAAAGTATAGCAGGCCTATAAAACCGAAAAGCTAGAGGGTCTAGATGGGAATCCATTACACATATGGAGTAATAGGTAATGTGCGCTACCGTCTATAAAAACCATACAATCATAATTAACCTGTAGTAAAATATTCAGGAACAAAAGTTCAAAGTTCAGATGATGGAAGAAATGCTAATTTTCTTTACAATTCTGTTGTTACTGGGGAAAAAAGTTAAGCATATTATGACAAGATTCAGTTTTATTTAGCTCCCTTGTTCATCACAATGTTTCTCCAAATGTGCTACCAAATGTTTAGACTCATCTGTGTGGATCCCGAGAATCTTGGCTACATTTGNTACATAAATTTTAATTATGGAATTTTAACTAATTAAAATAGAGTACATTTTTTCTATGTTTTTAAAATAGTCTTTTATGATTCTTGCAGAAACAATAAATCTGCTTTTATGATGTATTTGAGTAGGTATAGTATTTAAGTAGGTATTTTTGTGGTATATTTGACCATATTGTGGAGTAGATAAGGACTTTGATATGTTCTGTATTTGAATGAAAGTTTCTTCTAATAAAGCAAGAGACTTACTATGCTACTAAATTTTAAGTACAAAAAAGTTTTTAAAAATAATCTAGATTTTATCACCACACAATCATAATAGCACCTAGAAGCAAAGTGACATAATCATCTCCAATTTTTCAATTTGTCAGACTTAGTCTCTGTCCCAGTAATGTCTCTTTTATTAGTTTTCCCTGCAAGTATCACTAAATGTTTCAGTATGGTTTTGCTTCTGACAGGGATTTTCCCAGCGAGCTTTTCTCATTGGTGTCTTTTAATTCTAGCAGCCAGCACGGTGATTGCCCTGTGTGGTTGCTGTAGGTTGGGTTGCTTCTCTTTCCTTCTAAATGGTAAGCTCTTTTTAAGTTGCAGCTCCATTTTGACATTTTCCCTCAGTGCTCTGAAGTGCTTGCTTACTGCATCCTGAAAATGTTTCTGGTATGGGCAAATTCTGTTGTTTTTTGTTTTTTTTTATATAAAGGTTATAGACCTAGAAAGTAGATACAGAAACAATATTATCTCTGGGGAAGGAGAGCTTACTAGTATAAACAGGATGGCTTTGAAGTAAAGTAATAAAAGTATTCAGCTACCCTAACAAACTTATAAGGAAGACAATAAAATAACTTGTAATAATTTGCAATAACTGTTTCTTAAAAAATCTGTAAAAAAAATATGAGAATAATTATCAAATGGAAAAAAAAAAATACTGAGTATTTAGGAAGCTAACACAAAGCAAAAATTGTCCTGCCTACCCTACAAAATAGATGAAAGCCAGTAATAAGCATAAAATCTGGAGAATTACCTGTGAGGAGTCAAATATTTTATTGATGCTTGACAAATAATAGCACCTGAATACTACTGTATATACTAAATGACATCTTTAAGTCTTAAGATACGGAAGTCAAAGAGAGGTTTTGTATCCTTGTGAGCATACTGAACTCTTCTTTATTGCTGTAGTAAGCCATCTAAAAATGTTGAAGGTGAACAGGAGATGATGAGATGGATAAACAATCCATTTAATTATACCATTTACTGCCGCTGTTGTTCCCATGTGTCTGCAAAATTCTCATTTCCATATGCTAATGAGTATTTCTTGTCAATCCCCAGTAAATTTCATGTTTCAGGATATATTTGTTTGTTTGTTTGTTTATCTCAAAATTGCACTTACAGGGCCTTCAAGTACAGTCAAAAGTTGATACTGCAAATCCTCCCACTTCTTGCCCCCCATTCCAATATTTTAGCAGCGTCCCATTGACTCTTTCACCTGCTCGGTTTTCAAAGCACTGCCTAAGGTACAAAACCTGCTTTTTACCAGTTTCACATGTCACATCTGCCACACCAAAGCAGAAGAGAAGAAAATCTGTTTAATTGTGCTTCCCAAAAGCAGTGATCTCTTCTCTCCCCTGTCACCTTCTTCATGCGTCTTTATTTTCTTTACTACAAGTGCAGCAAAGATCATTGTACTTTCTCAGTAGGCTACAGATAGCTTACAAGAAAATTAGTGTCTTAAATGTGGCTTAGTGGTGTATTAGTGTTTGAAATCTGGCAAGAGGGCAAAGAATGGAGTTTAGATCTGGGACTTGAGAGCACAGTGTCTCATAAGCAGGGAGGCTTTGATAATGATAATAAATGGATGCCAAGCAAGAATGAGTCCTCAGACAATTTAGACAAAGATTTCAAAGGCATCCTCCAACCACCTCCTCTAACCCTTTCCCATGCACGCACGCACTAAAGTACCCTGCTCCTCAGCAGTTTGTCTGCAGGGAGGTGCCATTTGACAGATCCTTTCCAGAGCTACGGAGCAAAATTCTGTTAGAAAGCCGTGTTATTCTACCCTTCAGGTGAACTTAAACAGCAAACACCTGGATACAGTCAGCCCATTCCTACTTTTTTGTGGGACCCAGCTGGCTCTATAAGGCAGGTACTTTATTCAGAGCAAGACACGAATCAAAAGTTGAGATGTGGGTGTACAAAATGACACAAAATGCGTGGCTTTGGTTTCCCAAAGCAGGAGACAAGTTTTGGTCTAGTTTTCCCTGAAGAGTAAGGGTTCGGTGACTTTATCCTGCACCGCCGTCACACAGAGCTAATATTTATATGATGTTCCAGTAAGAAATGAAAGCCAAATTTTTGACCGTAGCTAAAACGAAGGTCTCAAACCTTAAAGAGAGCGAGGGACAGGGTCTGGCATGTCCTCAGCAATTGAAAGAGGCGCGTGGGACGTGCTGCAGCTATGCTCCTGCGAGGGGCCAGACCTTCCCTCCACAGCGCAGCAGCGTGCCATCGGGGCTGCGAAGCCCAAAGCAAGAAGCTCAGCTATTTCACTATTCCTGCCACTTACTATTTATACGATATTAGAGTCCAAATCGAGTCTGGAATAAAAAGTAACTGCAAGAGCATCATGTAAATGTAAATATATGCAAACACATAACTTTATATAAATGTATTTTAATACAGTTATATTTACATAAATACATTACATATTTGTATATATGAAATGCAAATACAACTATATATAAATATAAATGCTCATCTTGAAATAACGGGTTGAAATTTCAGAGCTATGTTTTCCATATACTTTAAAAAAATACTCCATAGGACACTCATCTAATGAACTGCATTTAAGGTATTTTCCTGTATTAGAAGCAGCCATGACAGAACTATTTCATGTCAGGTTTGATCATTTGGGCAATTTACGATAGGATACAGAATTAAAAATGAAGTGTTCCTAATTCAAGTACGCAGCTCGATTCACTATGTCTTTCATGCCTTTTGTGGCTCCCATTTGCATTAACGTTATTGGAATAAAAAGAAACATTTCAAGAAGATTTTTCCTCACAACAGAAAATACAGACACCTTATTCCTTCACAAACTAAAAATACAAGTTTACAAGTTTTATTTCAATAATGGAAAGTATTATATTTTTAATATTAATTGTTTTAAAATATTCCAAGCTCTTTTGTTTGCTTTTTTTTCTGAAACAGACTGTGATGCACATTGCCTAATATTTCAGCTGGAAAGAAAAAAGCACACTTCCATGAAATTTAGTGTTCCACTGAAGTAAGGGAAACAGCAGTCATGAAATACTGCATGAGAAAACAAAATAAAAAGTTAAACTCCATTGTGACAAATTACACTGCTTGAGGAGAAGCTGTGTTCTTATTGGTTTAAACCTTGATAGGAAAATACCACAAATTTCCTCTGATGGTAGTGATTGTGTTTAACAAGGTGCTCCTCATTTCTTCTATATCTTTTGATGGCAGCAGCATATCTTCTTTCCCTTATAGGAATATGCCTAATATTCTAAGAAAAGTGTATGCAGTACAGGGAACTGCTAGTTTTATGCATAACTATCAAAATAAAACAGTTTTCAAAAGGATTTATTTATTTATTTTTACACTTCTCCTATGACCTTTAGCCTCAGTATGCCATACAAAAGTCACTTTCCATTGTTCTGGGAGCCTGTGTGACCTTCAGTGGATCTTCTGGGGAGGGAACCACTGTGATCCAGCCACCCTGCCCAACATGGGATGACCTGCAGGTGACCACTCACCTGGTCCACATCCATACCTGCCCTGCAACCCCCAGAACTGGTGGTGCTCAATTACAGAAAGCTGCATTCCCTTCTCTCCTTTCCCCAAGACATCTCTGCTTTCCAGGTTTCATACTTTATTTATGTATTTTCTGTAGCCGATAGTTATCTCTTTTAATTTCTTATGGCAATCATGCAAATGTAGATGTCATCTCTTTATGCAGACTTTGTAATTGCATTTCCCTGTGGACGTGTAGGTTTGTTAGTTGGAAGCGTAAGCTTCCATCCGTCAGGCTAAGGAGATAGCAAAACGGAGGAGATCAGACCTACACTAAAGGAGCAAATTTGCAAGTGCTTTGACCCAGCCTGTTTATAAAGCCAGATGGACCATAACGTCATGAAAGTTATTCAAGATATCAACTGCAAGTTCAGTACACACACTCTGAGAAGGCAATGGGAAAAGAGAGGAGCAAAGAGCGTCTTCCCTTTCTCACAAAATGGGCATAACAAAGGCCAAAGAATCTTTCCTTGGTATAGCACCAAAATCAGAGCTGAGAGAGGAAAATTATCTCTACAACCAATGAGTACACAAAACGTTGGCTTTTCCAAAAGAGATTTAGTAAAGCATTAACCTAACCAATTAACACCAGGTTTGTTTTTTTCTGTTCTCTCCACCAGCTCTCTAGAATTATGGCTGGGAATGGCCGACAAGAGTGTGTCAGGAAAGAACAAAGGCTCCAGAACTGAAGCAGAACCTGCTTGTGGTAGAAGGTAAAACACTGCAGGGTCAAAGACCAAGCCTACACTAGAAGTAGAGCAGCACAGGAGGACATGTGGAGTTAAACACTGTGCTATAGGCCTATTATTCACACTAGAGGCCTTAAAGATATTTCACTTTGGACTAAGTCTAGCCTAGTCCCATGAACTGGATGCCTGCAAGCAGCTGGAGCTCACCTCCCAGCTTAGTTTCATCTGAAGGCAATTTAGCTCTTCAAGACCTGTCCATGGTGTGAGCCAAGGCATGGCAAATGGGAGTGACTGGAAAATTCACTTCAAAAGTAGACTCCCAATCCAAATGATACCACTAATGTTGACCACTCTTATTCTGTGTGAAGGCACAGTGATGCTTGCAATCATTTTTAAAAACAGGACTGCACATCCAGCAGCATATTGAGAGAAATAAGAGAGTTTTAGGTGCAAAGCCAAATTACTTGTTTCTTGTAATATCACTTTGAAATCTGCAGATATTTTTAACTAGTCTGAGGATGGATTGGGGGTGGACTTTGTTTGGGTAGAGTATGTCTATATATATGAATTCCACATATCTAATTTAATTTTCCTTTAGGCCTAAAAAATCCAGGAGCTCTGAGTGAAATATTTATGTAATCTGTCTATGTGTTGCCTGGCTCAAGTCAATTCTGTTGGCTTCCCACTTTCCCATTACCTTCCATCTTTAAAAAAAAATATTCAGAACATAACCTAAGAAGGAGGTCCTGGATTTTTTCCATTGTTGATTTTTAAATTAATTTAAAAAAAAAAACTTGGAGGAAAAGAAAACAATATACCTGCATAATCACAAAAGTTACAACACTGTAGTCATTATCTTTTTTTATTTAATTTTGAAGGAAATAAATTTTACACAGGTTACAATGCTGAAGGGGAAAAGAATATGTGCATGTAACAACAGATTTTATTTCTGTTGTGAAGTAATATACCTTAAAAAGCAGTAAACATTCTAATGAAATAGCAGCTGAAGCAGTAGAGCATAAAATTAATATGCATCAAATGACAAAAAGGAGATGATCAGTTGATAGGCTGTTCCATAAAGTTTGCATGCATAATTCAAACGATGTTTAGCAATTCATGGATCTCAGTTATAGCCCTTTTTTATTGCCAAGTCACAAAGTATATTTGTTCAAGTAATAACATAACTTTTTTTCATGGCAAAGTTTAAACAATTCAGATGTCAAGTATTTGATCCACCCACGAGTGCTTTACAAATAGAGGGCAGGGCTGTGGGGAAATTATGTAGCAAAGATTTTACTGAATACAAAGACAACAGAGATTTTTTCATTTTTTTCAATATAACTTCAGCATAACTTTAGCTCCTGGAGAGAGACTTATACTAAAACTGAGAAGTATTCCAGCTTTCAAGTTGATTACTTGAACATTATTGAGACATAAATGCCTGCAATTTAAGCTGTGAAAAACAATACCATACAGATTGCCTATAGAGCAAGAGTTGGAAATGGTTGAGAAATAGAGCAGTTTGTATATGATATAGAAAGAGTTTATATTTAGTAATTGAGAAAGAGTCTGACATATTCTGCTGTTTGTAGTTGATATCCAGTTAGGAAAAAAAATGTTTTTCTTAATATATCAAATCTTGAGCTTTAGTCCTTTCGGTCTAAGTATTACAATACAGGCACAAAGTGATTCTGGCCCTTGGGTCTTCAAGAACAGTCGGCAATACAAATGGCATGGAAATGTAATACTGACAAAGATAGCAAGAAACTGATATGTTCCTATTATATATCTGAGAATATGGATGGATTCTTAAAAGAGGAGGATGAATGTAGCAAAAGAAGAAGCATACAACAGGTTATTACACAGTCATGCAGTTCTCTGCTAGTCAGTGTAAGGAGAGCACTGAAATAAGGTATTTAGAGAACTTAGATTTACCTAACAATTTTATTATTTTTTTTCCCATAAATCAGCTGGGTAATTACATGGGAAATAGAACAGTCAGATGGACTATGAAGAGACAGTATAAAGATGGTTGTTATTTAAGTATTAATGTGCCACTGAAAACATTGAAACCCATGTGCCATCATGGGTTTTAAACTAAATAATTTCTCTAGCTGTGGGAATTTGAGGAGTCTCTTCCAAGATCATAATGTCTGAGAGAGGCCAAGGTAAGGTAACATATTGACTAACTAGAGAATTGAATACACCCTCAGCAAGTCTGCCAACGACACCAAGCTGTGTGGTGTGGTTGACACACTGGCGGGAAGGGATGCCATCCAGAGGGACCTTGACAGGCTTGAGAGGTGGGCCCAGTCAAACCACATGAAGTTCAACAAGGCCAAGTGCAAGGTCCTGCACATGGGTCAGCACAATCACAGTCTGGGCAGAGAATGAATTGAGAGCAGCTTGAGGANAAGCTGTGGCTGCCCCCTCCCTGGCAGTGTTCAAGGCCAGGTTGGATGGGGCTTTGGGCAGCCTGGTCTAGTGGAGGGTGTCCCTGCCCATGGCAGGGGGGTTGGAACTAGATGATCTTTGAGGTCCCTGCTGACCCAGGCTATTCTATGATTCGATGATTCTATGATTCATTAGCTGAGAAAGAATATCCAATGGGAAATACTTTCCAAATATGTCTAAACATTTCACCTACCGTTAGGGAAACAGAAGTTTGATGATAAAGCTCTACAAAATACAGAAATTCTGTTTCACAGAGAATTTCAAAATTGTCTTTGCTTTGGAAATTGTAGTTGGAAAGAAACAGCATTTTTTACACTATCTGCAAAAGAGCTCATTGAAGGAAGAGAGGAAGAATGCTGTCTGTCAATTACACCTATTTCTTGCTACTTCATATTGGTACTCATCAAATATAAAGTTAAAGACAAAACTAGACAAGCAATTTGAAAACAAAAAATTGGTGTCTTTTTTCAGTGATATTGAGAAATATATTTTAGTATTAAAAAAAATAATGGATTTCTTTTCAAATAAAATTACTGTCAAATGCACATAGTTCTGAAATTTTAATATCGATAGAACTGCACATTCTCAGAGTATTTAGCTCTTTTGACTGAAAAGCTCCATCTTAGGAAGGGTAGCCACTAAGGCCTATATATTAGGAAAAAACAAATGTATCAGCTGAGTCAGAGGACTGTGCCACCTACAGATGCAGAAGATTTCATGGAGCTAGATTGTTGAATGAGTCCCCTAGAGACATTTTACTCTGTGTAGCCTTGAAAAATATAGTAGAAATACATCATATTTTTGAATCTATTCTCCCTCTCTAGGGGTAGGGTATGATTTACATAGTGCTCCAAGTTATGAGTAACAAAATGTATTAAACTTATTTGGAATTCTTTTTGGATGCTTTTTGTCACTTGGGATGAAATCCTAGACATGCTGAATTTGCTGGGAGGCTCGATCATGATTTTTAAGTAGTCATGATTTCTTTCACCCATTAGTGTCTATTTCAGCATTGCAAAGTTGCACTTAGCCTTCTTAGCCATTCAGATTCTCTCCTACTGACTAGAAGAGAATGATTTAATATTCTGAGGATAAAAGTGGGATCCCAAAGCGCTATAGATTTTTTCCTTGATTATGTGCTCTCATTTTCTTGCAATTCTATCACTTTATCCTCTCCTATTTGATTTTCTTGCTAAGTATCCATTGTAATAAAGTACTCTGTTCAATGGAGTTGCAGTGAGAGATTTAAATAATAGCAGGTGTAGATCTGTAGGAATTTTGATTGTAATGCGCTACTGTGAAGAACTCATGCATTGATAGTGCAGTATATTTCTGAAACCATTATGGCAATAAGCCAATCAGCTTGAATGCAGCAGGGGCAATGCTGCAAATGTATAGAGCTGATGGAATTCATTCCAGTCACTTATTCTTGAGGTAGGATTAGAGGAAATGTTGATTAGTTCATGCATCTCCAATTTGGCCTGCAGCTTTGAGCTCTGGCTACAGCAAAGCTCTCAAGCTGAGCACAGATGGGGCTGGATAGTATCTGGGTGAGAAGCTTCCAAAAAAATCTAAATGCTGCAATGTGTAGGTGTTGGTAACTCACTAGGCAGTATGCTTCCCTCAGGTCTGCTCCTTACGTCCCTGCCTTTCACCATGGTAGCAAATGACAGCATGCTAGAGGTATTTCCTTTCAAGATAAGAGATAAGATCAAGTTCCTTATCAAATGAAAATTCTTTTTTATGTTCTCCAGTACCAGCCTTGATATCGTGTCTAGCTTCTAGCTCCAGTAATTTCATTATATTCTGTCTGTTTTTTCCCATTTCTTTTTCAAAAGGAGCAAATTAAAACTGATGTCAATACAAAAGAGCTATGACTGCATTTTGCAGAGAATTAGTTGAGGCTATCTGTATTAGAAGAAAGGGGGTTTTGTTCTGGGTACTAGTCATGACAAACAGCAAAACCTCACTTTAATATATGTCTGCTGAGAAATTCTTAACTTTAGGACTGCTACTTTGTTAGTATAATCTCTATAATCTCTTCACATTATCCCAAGTCTTGCAGTTCAAGTCAAGCTTTATTTTTCGAACTATGACTTCAGTTATGCTAGAGGACCTCAATTACAAGTTCAAGCTGCACTGCAGTTGGGAATACTTTCAGCATGTCATGTAGGTAAATATAATGTGAGTTAGAGCTCACTTTTCTATGAAGCATTTGCATACCCACTAGATGCAACGTTGAATAAGAACTAATATGGACTGCTCTGGGGCAGAGTAGAAAAGGCCATTTTTCAGGTGCTTGACAGCATGTCTTACCCATTGGTTTTAACACCACTTTGCAATCTGGGACGGAAGTCTCTCAGAACCACTCCTAACACATTTGCCGGTTAGGAAACTCTGTGAAACTCTTCAAACATGAAGGAGGTTTTTACTGAGTTTTCTCACACCACAACTGTGCATGGATGCTGGAAAGTGAGTTTGGGGCTCAGCAGCTATGCTGAAATACCGCTGGGGACGGGAGTGGGCGATGTGGCACCATGGCTGTGTGAAACGTCGGTCATGCCGTGGGCCAAGTTCTGCTCAAGTTACTTCTCCTGCCTGTAGAAAAATCAGCGGAGTTGCATGAATGTATACTAAGGGTCTTCTCTTAGCCTGAATTTGCTGACCTGCTGACCTTGCCTCAAAATTACACAGTGGATCCTTGATTTTTTTCTGCTTCGCATTGTTTGCAGGTAAAATGAGTTGCACAAAGAATAACAGAGGAGGTAAGAATGACATCATGAAGTTACATGGAGGAACATTACTTTTATGAAGTGCTGAGGAATCAAAAGCTGCCTTTGCACGCATTGACACACCATCATCACATCTCAGTAACTCGCCCCCAAAACTAAAAAAAAAAAAATGTAGACAGGATGATAACTGATGTAATTTTGGTGATGAAATTATCTATGATCTACCAAAATTTATTCAAGAGAATCCTGCACTTTTTCAAAGAAATACAGAAAAAACCATTTTCTATTGTGATGGTGGACGGCAAATGGCCACATGGGAGTGCATTTTGAAAGAGAGGAGATAAAGCAGCCTAACATGCCAATTAAAGCTGTAATGGAATGGCCATAGCTATCGTGTCTCACTAAAACAAAAGCATACAGGATATCAAGTTTGTTTCAGAATGCAGGTGGTTAGGATGGGCTATCTCTTATTCTCTGGCAGCTGAGCTATTTTTTTCAGTCCTACTGAATTTTTGGTCACTGTAGTTACAAGACAAACCGAATGTGTTGAGTTATCTGATAAAAGCTCATCTGCACACCCACAAAGGGGCTCAGAGAGGCAATGGAGGAGGCGAAGCCAAATAATGCCCTTCCCAGCCATTGCCAGGCCCATCCCAGGAGCCATCAGCCCATTGAAGCCCAGAGGAGCACAGGGGCACAACAGTAAGCAGGGGGGGGACCCAAATTGAAGCCTCAAAGGGAAGGGCATCCTCCCAGGGCTGCCCCAGCAGACCCTCAGCCCCAGTGTCCAGGTGTGAAACCCATCACCGTGTGTCATTGGGAGCAGCTCTGTGGACCACCTATTGGACTGAGGGTCATCACAGTCCGCCTGTCTACTTATTAAAGTCCACCTTCAACTTCTTTCCAGTAAGAGGCTTTTTACCCTCTATGTGTGTGTGTCTCTGTCTGTCTGTCTGGGGATCGGCGGTGCCAGCGACTGGAGCGGGGCTGCAGCCTTGGGACAGCTCATCTGTCCGGGTGCCATCGGCTGGGGAGACTGAGTCAGCCCAGCTGCTGGCCGGATCCGCCTTGTGCGTACCTATACGTACTCCTACTAACAGAGCTCTACCCTGCCCAGCCACAGAGGGCAGCAGGACAAAGCCATTGGTACTGCCCGTGTTTTGTGAGTGCCCTGAGCGTCTGTGGCCGGTGTGGCCAGCTGTCTGTCTGTATACCCACGTGTGTGGTGCGTGCGGATGCTCTGCGCGTGGGTGCCGGCTGGGAATGCGTTTTCAGCCCCACTAGCGGATGGACCTGGGGACACAGAGTGGCAGCAGCTTTGCATCTCTCGGGCTGTTGGATCCAGCATGATGTATTTCATCATGATATATTTAGAATTTCCCATTCCAAATTCCTCTAAAAGAACGAACATCGTTTTTTAACAAGTCTGAGCAGATCTGCTGCTTGGCTTCCTGAATGCAGTCCTGTCCTTTGACAGGACAGATTTATTTCACTTGTTGGAAGTAATGTCTGCCCCAAGAGTCCGCCGGTCACCACGACAGCCATGAGAGCTTCAATCAGTGCTGGCAACCATAATGTGCAGATTTGAAATTCCCCATTAAAACTACTCAAATACAACAATACATCTTAATACCTCTTGCCATTTAAGCGTTAGATTACGAAAGGTCAGACAGAGCTCAGTTACAAATGCAAAAAGGTTCTTCAAGGTACAAAGACTGCCTTGCATGTCTACCTTTCAAAACTCCATGTGTAAGCAGTGATTGCTCTTCTAAATGAATAACTAGGCACATTAATGAGGACTTGCTTAGATACACAAAATTTGTATGATTGCATGAGCATATGTATTGGTGAGTGTTGTTGAACAGAAATCATTGTGTTATATCAATATTCACATGCAAAATATTTTGAGGGAGAAAATTATTAAACTAAGAAAAAATAATACTTCAATAGAGATTAAAAAATTGATCAGATTTCAAGAAAAACTGAAGGATGTCATAGAACATAATAGCTTAAAATGCTGACTTTCATGAAGCAGCACTGTAAGATATAGAAGATGATTAATATTCACTGTGCAGATTACTGGAAAAATCCATAGATGTTTAAAAACCTTAATTGGCTATTGCAGTCTCAAGAGAGAGGGAAAATAAGCCTGCTATTGAAAAGTGCATGAGCGAGAAAGAAAGCTTTTGATAATGTCAGCATGGATTCAAATCGCTCTTTCATGGGTATAAGGTGAATATTGATTAGTGTAATTTCCTTGGCTTTTGGGCTGTGCTTTTTTTACATTTCTGTAAGGAAGTTCTGAAACAGGCTTCAGTTGTTTTGGGTTTTTTTTTCTTATTTCTTAGGATGCATACAGACAGTATCTGCTTGCAGCAACAGCATCGATATGTTACTACCGCCTTAGTTTTAACCAGTTTAATGTGCAGAAAAGCACGGTGTTGCACGATGTCAGCAATTCTGCAGAGCAAAATGTTGATGGAAATGGCAGGCTGCTGTTAGAGGGAGTGATGGGGTTATGGGAAGCCCATACTCTCTGTGAAAGGAGTCAGTGAGGGTCTCTGGGAAAATATGGAGCAGCAACATCTGTGTTTCACTGAGCTCTCACGAGAGAAAGCATTCTGGATGCTTTTTATTACAGGCTTTTGATGAAACTGAGATGGCACCATTGAATGTTTCCAAGATTAGAAATGTTAACGTTTCCTTCACCACATTTGGGAGCTGCTTTTGACAGAGTATGGCATAGCAGACACAGAGAGACCTGCTGTGTTGCAGATTTTGCCAGGCTCTATAGCAGCCGTCATATGCTGCTTCCTTTTTATTTTATTTCATTTTTCCTCTTCTCTAGCAAAATTTCCGATGTATAAAAGCCTGTGTTATTTGTGAAGTAAAAGGTCTGCAGTAATGATAGTGTTTAACTTTTGATGTAAAGCATTCTTCTGTGGGTATGTTGCAAATGAGATTAGCTGTTTTCCTTCAATATT
Organism: Aramus guarauna; assembly: GCA_013400195.1. Taxonomy (NCBI): domain Eukaryota; kingdom Metazoa; phylum Chordata; class Aves; order Gruiformes; family Aramidae; genus Aramus; species Aramus guarauna. The sequence goes on along the minus strand of VXBL01005318.1, from coordinate 209,625 downwards.
CTCTGCATACTAATTCCAGCAGAACGGCTACGGCTACGTTACACAAGCACTTGGTTCCTTTTCTCCTTTTTTTTCCCTTCTATTGTTTAAGACTGTTTAAAGGAGTAAATTACAATCCACTGTTAAGTGGAACCTGTTTCTCTCAGGAAAACATAATAATGGTCATTGAGACAATGGCACGGGTGGTTATTGTAATGAACTGATATAACGCACTGCATTTCATAGACTCGAAGCAATTAGGAATGGAAAATTACCCATCCACCGAGTTTACCCACCCACACTGACAGTTTAAGAGCAGTCCCTCTAGGGTATTTCTAAGTGTTTTGACCGATCTAGTTTTTAAATTTCACACCTGTCAAGACCACCTTGAAAAAAGAAAATTCAAGAGATATTTCAAATGTATCTCCCTTTAACGTCAAATACTGCAACCATCAGGTTTGAAAATTGTTCTAATATACCAAAATGCAATGTATATCTATGCAGAATGTTTAGAATTGCAGCTGTAAAATGTGTTTTAACCCTGGTTATTGACTATCAGAAAGTGCTAGACTGATAGAAAAAAAAATATATATGATATTGTCTATAGAGGATTCACTACGCTGTTTCAAAAATTATGACAAAATAGGGTAAATAGATTGCAGAGGAATATAATTCATAGTTTGTGGGGTTTTTTCCATTCCAACAGAAAATCTAAAAGTTGCAGTTCAGGAATGATGTTGGCCAAACGGATGTCCAGAGGGCTAGGGAACGTGGGTGGTTGAAAGAATCCAGGCAAGTAGCTTTCCACAAAATTATGTTTAAGACCAATAACTTTCAAATATGCAAGGATCTTCTGCCATAAACATTATCTATGTGGCTGGTAAATAAGTTAAGATAACAGGGGATTATGTTACAATACAGAAGGGTCAGCTTAGATGCCTGGCCAACTTTGGAATTTTAACGGCAGTGACACAGAAATAGACTGAATGGGGGTGTCTTGGAGACCCCATCACTGAAACTTTTAAAGGCAGGTCAGACAAGCTCTTGTCAGGTATGACTTGGTATATAATCATCCTGTCATGACAGGAGGATGGATTAGCTGATCACCTGAAATCCCTTCCAGCCCTATGACTATTTAGAAGAACAGAATATACACTCACTATAATTTATAACCTCTTTCAGCTTTACTGCTTCTCTTCATTTTTTTTTCTTGCCACCTTTACAGTTCTGTAATAAAATAACTGATAGAAAAAGGGTTTCTTTGTTGAATTATCCTTCTATTGTTTATATTAAGGAAACATTGAGAGCATACCAACTCCAAGAATACTGAATTTTTTGGGACCCAGGCAAAACTTTAAGTGCCTACTTCGCACTATCAGTAACTGCTTTACACTTATAAAGGCTCCAGGTCTGTCCCATAAATAAGGTAGCAAATACTTTCAAATGTTTGTCCCAAATGTGAGGAAGTGACAAAAAGGGAAAGATATAGATAACAGAATCATGTATTGCTCAATACTGAAGAGACCAGTCATCTGCCCCTTCCACGATGCCTCTTAAGTAAGGGGTGCAGGCTGCAGCATGCTCCAAGGGTCTCGTTTCTTGGTTGTCCACCTCAATAACCTAACTGGAAGGAGTCACAACTTACTTTGAACCCACACATCTGATGTCCTTCCTACAAAACCCAAAGCACTGTGAGGTAGGGAGGAGGACGGAGAGAAGTGAGAGGAGGCAACTACTGGCACGCAGGCTGTGCTGCAGTGAGGGCGTGCATCGGGGCACAGGAGCCCAGGAACATTCCCAACGCTTCTGACTGAGCTGGAGTCTTAACGTCTGAGCTGGTTCTGAGCAGAACTTCTAGAGAGAATAACTAGTGCCAACTGATTTCCATTGAGTGTCTTAAAGTTCAGCTGCATGATCCACTTAAAGAATTACTACATGTTAACTGGACTGTGATAATTTGTCCATAGCAAATGCCAGTGAAAGTTTTCTATTCACAACTCAGATACCACAGAAGAGATAGAAAGAAGCTGTTGCAAATCAACTTAAAAGTGGCAACTTTTTGAGCTTTGGAACATCTTTATCAGAACCCACTCAGCCTTCATTCTTATGTCCCTCAATTTCTTCAAAGTTCAGCTTGTCTGAAAATTAGATAGAAGTAACTTATATAGTACAGGTCATAAATGCTTCCTCATTCATCTTGCCTGGTTTGGGAACATCTGATGTTCCAAGCTCAGATCAGCTCATATCCCACCTTCAAGAGGATTTTACCCTCTTTACCTTATTTGAGAGTCAACTGATTGAGAAGGAGGGTTTCCACCTAATTGTTGCAGACATTAGAAATGCAACACTGCTCTTCAGCTTCCCAGAAGTCCTCCCTGAAGATCACTTCCAGCTCTGGTTCATAAGGACACCAGAGCCCTTGACAAAGAAGTAGCACACTGGATGACTGCTGCCTGCTAAGTTGCAGTCTATTGAACATGGAGTCATAGCTGTTTCCGATGGCTTCCTGACCTGGTAAAGATAAGATTGGGAAAAAAAAAAAGGTAAAAAAGGAAAAAAAAAAAAATCCTCATTCCAGTACTGAGCATTTTGGTCATTTGGTCACTCAGTCCTAACTGCTTATTTCACTTTCAAAAATAAGAAAAAGATCTGTCAGCTAAGACAAAATAAAGTGGATTCTCTCTTTCTTTGAGAAATGGTTTAATTTTCTTTAGCTTATTTAAAGCTGGCAGATATTAGTTGTGTACTTAAAACCTGGAACAGGAGGCCTGCTAGCTCCTGGCATGAACTTGGTTACATGCATGAAAGTTTCCTTTCTAAAGACCTCTCTCGTCTACTTTTGCAGGTTTTAATGACTTTTTTCTTACTTCTCTTATCCCAGCCCCACTAGGAAAAGAAGGCATGAATTGTCCTGCTATATTTTGCTGTGCAAGTGTATGTGTGTATGGACACAATATATACATGAGAAGCTGGACTACAGTCTCAGCTGAAAGAAGACAGCTAATGCCTTTTCAGAAAAGAGGGTGACTCCAAAGGCTCCAAGTTTCACTTTGCCGAGCTGCAGTGACTGCAGTTTGGTGTATAACCTGAATCTAACCATACTCTGCCAAGCACAAACTAGTAACTCCACCCTAAAATTGGTATGCTGAGATCAAACGCTATCTGGAGGTCTTTGTGCCTCTCCATAGATATCCTGACTAGGTGGGATGGCAAATTTTCAGACAGCTCAGTTTAAGCAAGGTGAAATTTATCCTATGTGACAAAATGGTGAGTGAAAGAACTGGTTCTCTTTTCTGAACCTAAAACTAGTGTCAATCTCCTTATATAAAATCAGTAAATAACATAAGTATACACAGAAAAAAAGGTGTCTGTGTATCGTGTGTTTGTATAAACACTTTGTGGTTATTTACCTACATCTAGACATGGTGTGAATAGCTAAAAGAAGCTGGGCTAATTTGATTGCTGCCAAAAGCAGTGAAATGACTACTGATTTATAGCAACCACTTGAACGATTTGTGGATTTGTGCACGGTGCCATCTAACAAGTTATAGCCCTGTGTCCTCATAGTGCTTGTTGACTGAAGAACATTTTTGTCAAAGTTCCTCTGCCAGATTTGAGTGGTTTCAGCTATTGAATCCTACCTGTGTACATTTCAGATTTAAAATACTAGACTTCCATAATTTAAAATAAATGTTAAGAGTGCTAAGGCAATAAGTGCATGCAGATCTCAAGCTGCATCTCAAAACTTCAAAATGTCTTGATAAAATATTGGCTTATACTGCTCAGAACTTTTTTCAATGAAGGAAAAACAGCTCACCCACTGGCTTTCTGATTTTATTTTATTTTATTTTATTTATTTCATTTCATTTCATTTCATTCCATTTCATTTTTGCCATATATTGCAATGCCCAGAAGGTCCACTAAAGGAAAAGTTATGTCTTTGAAGAGAAATGCAAACAACTAACAGAATAATAAATTCAAGCCAATATATGAAGGCACTTTGAAACACAAAAAAATAAGTTGCAGAACTACACCTCTGGGAGTAAATTACTGCTTATAAGGCATTAACAGCATTCATAGTGTATCCACAACAACAAACTGCTGCAAAGTTTAAAATTAACTATTAGAACGAATGCGCAAACAAAAGCTATATATTAAACTTGGAAAAGTAAGATTTTAAATAAATGTTATGCTTTTTCTTATCTAAAAGAAACACTCATAACCACATGAACTAAAACTGCAAGTTGGTTTCTACAGTATCCTTTCTCAGATTTCTTCAGCAGTCACCTCTGCCGAGTGGCAATTTGTGATTAGAAGCCGGTGTCTGGACTGGGGGTGTTGCGGTCCTGACCACAAGCAAGAGGCATCTGCGCTGAGGCGGGTGCGAATGGCTTTTCATACAGCTCTGCTGCTGTCTAACTGAGACAGTCACTGTGGGGATTGCAGGGTTAAATTGCTTGGGAGGCCGCTCTTAGTTAAAAAGGTCTCTAAGACCCTGGAGGTCTGAAAAAAAAAGTGCTTATGAGAAGATTCATGCCCAGAATGACAGGGACTGAGAGCAGAGAAAATGCTTAAAAATCCTCAGAAGTCATGTTAATATCTGAACTGGAAAGTAGTTTTTGCTGGTACATTTAAGACCATGAGGAGAAATGTTACGCTGCCTCTGACAGTGCAGAGCTCACAGCACAGCGCAGCACTGCTTGGCAGCAGACAGGGCTGGAGGCAGGCTCGTACCTCTGCAGGAGTCCCCAGTAGCTGACAAACAGAGGACTTACCCACTACCTGAAGGCACCTGAAGCTTCAGGAGGGTCTTGACCCCCGCTCCTTCTGGTAAAGGCTACGTTGTCACGGGAGCATGCTTCTCCTATGCCCATAGGAGCATCTTTCTCCTATGCCCTTCTCCTATGCCCATCCTTCTCCCCTGCCTGCCTGAGCCCTCCTGCAGGTTGTCCTACTCCTGCTGCCAGGGATATCCAGAGAGATCAGCTCTTGTGTCACAGCAGGAGCCATGGCCATGGCCATGTAGGCCATCCGATTCAGAGCTCACCCACCCTGCACAGGACAGAGTTGGGGCAGAAGAGGATCTAACCCTGTACTTTTCCTACCTGTGCTGCAGAGCACCCAAGGTCTAAGGTCTGGGGCAACAGAGTAGTTTTGCTTACTTCTCTGAGCACCGTCTGCTCGCAGACAAAGGCTGAGCAGCTTGCTCTTTGTGCCTGCTCCACTGCCACTCAGCAGAGGCACCAGTGGAGGAGAGAACAGGCCACTCAGTCCCAGCAGGTTGGTGTGGATGCCTGTGTCCTCCTGTCAGCTTCTGGGGTGGGTTCTTCCCTGCTCTGCAATATTTTCTGGACTTGACACAGTCTTCCCACAGCCACCTTTTGCTCAAGCTCTGGCTTGTCTGGGGAGTTACACCCTCTCTTCACCTGCCTCCAGTCAGCTCTTGGCACATTGTCCCCACATTAAAATCAGACCCTTCCCCACTCTGTTCCAGAACCATACCAGTCTCTTCTCTCCCATCCCTGTGTGGTACTCCAAGTCTTCAGCCTCCTATGTCTTTTTTTAAATTTCTTGCTTTGTCACTCCTGTTCCTCTGACCTATGAAGAGACACTTTTTATGCCAGCTCTCTGCAGAAAGTCTTGATAAATTGTTTTTCCCATTCATATTTCTACTTACTGTTCCCAGGTGCTTCCATTTGAACAGACAACAGCTAAATGACTACCAGCATTGCTGGTCCAAGAGAAATATGACAGAGTACAGTGAGTTGAAGGTGGATTTGTTGTGCATAGAAGCAATATTTTTCATGACAACTTCAGAAAATTGAGCAGAATACAGAATTTGTTCAGATATCAAACCTGGAGATACAAGCAGGTCCACTGGAATCACGAATGCTTTTGTATTTAGTGGCACAATAGATCCAAACTGTCTCAAGGTGACTGTTCAGCTGAAAACCCTTGCCTGTGACCAAGGTTCAGCTATTACAATTCATTGTTAGGAGTGCTGCCAGCACCTCTCTTCTGCCACTCAGCAGAAAACTCCGCACACTAGTGTGCGTATTGACAAATTCTCAGTGGCAACGACACTGTTTTAATCTGAGGCTGTTGAATTTTCTTTAGTCCTTACTCAAGACTCATCATCTGCCACTAATACCTATTTAAATGTTTTATCATTTTGCTTTGTGCTTTTGTGGAAAGAGATTTCTTTGTGAGGCATCCTGGAAAGCTAACTATTGTAAGCTCATATGCTGTTTACAGAGAAAGAGGGAAACACATACATATATTCATGTTACAGAGATCTTAGATAAGCTCAGAAACTATTGTAAACTCACAGAACATTTATACATACACAGTAAATATTCTCCATATGTATATGTTTATATTTGCTGTATGTGTGTACATGCATTGTGTGTACATATAAAAGCCATCCACTTAACACAAAGGCTGCTCTATCATGGTCTGAATTGATCCGAAGTCTGGATTGATAGGGAAGAGCACTTTCGTTCTTTGGAATTTTTGGGGACCTCCTCAGGGCACAGAGCTAGGTGAGCACCAGGAGAGTATGCATTTAGGCCGGGTTGTTTCTTGCTCAGTGACAGTATCCCAGTCCACGATGAGATTCTTATTGCCAGGGCAATACACATCTCAGGAATAATACTTATGGATGAACTTGTCTTCCTAGGAATGTTTGGCCATCCCTCCAGCCATTTCCTTTTTCCACAAGTTTTATCTGGGTAGGTACAAGACAACAAGAATCCCCCCTGCTCCTTACCTGAGCGTAGGAGCTGTGATTATCCTTTGCGCAAGGTGGCAGCAAAAGGAAGCTCTGCAAACTCATTCCTCTCTCTCATGCACATCTTCTATTAAGGAGAGTAACTGCTTCAACTTTATTGTTTTAAAAAGCACCTCTTATTGCTAGTGGTTAATATACATGTGAACGATACATAGACTTATTGGTATCTTTTACTTCAGAAACACTGTTACACTTCTCTCTCCATTTTTTACCAATATTCCCCAGCAGAAAGGCTAGAAAATTGCATGCCAAGAAAGGAAAACCATGAAACAAATCCCCCCCTTAAGTAATTGATTTTCCCTTTCTGATTTTTTTTTTTAAACGAGGATTATCTTTTTTTTCAACAAAAATACAACCGCTTTGGGAGAAAGGATCATGTCCAAGACAAAAAAAAAAATAAATGGGCAAGCTCGACGCTTAATTAAGACATCTTCATGCTAGCTGACAAATTCTGATGGATGTACCAGCAGTACACTGTGTTTCAGCATAGTAATTTTGTATATCTATAGAAATAAGTAGTCTGAAGAATCTGGCTATGGAAATCCTAGCTAGCAATTGCCTAGACGAAAAGCCAATAAAAGCGTGGAGTCCACACCAGTAGGTCTCCTGACTCTATTCAGCATTTGCTATTTGGATATTTTTAGAGTTGTTTTTGTTTGCTTGTTGTTTTGGGGAATATTTTATTCTCCTGGAGCCCAACATGTGTTGAATGGAATGTTTTACCTTAGAGTTGCCTTAGAGTTGGCCAAGTTACTTTAAGATTCACTAAGCCTCAAAATATTCCTAATGCATTTTCCCTATATGGAAGAAAATCTTTTGTGAATATTTTCTTTTATTCTTTATAGACTTCAACTCTGTTAAAGTCAACAGAAGTAGTTCACTGACTGCAGTAAACCTTTGATGGAGCTTTGATATGAGCAGAATTGACTACAGTAACCTATTTTAATATTACTGAAATACACAAAGTAAATGGCTTGTTCATTCCTCCTTTCTGTATGCCAACTATGTTTAAAATGTAAACCTAGACTGCCGCTTATTTTGAAAAAGCAAGGATTACTCACCTTGGAAGTACAATATAGTAAGTGTGATCTTTATTCACAGACATGGTAAAAGAACAGCCAGTTGACTTCGGTTATGAACATTCTCCACTACCTTAAAGCTTGTTTTGATGACTGTAATCTTATTCCAAAAACACTGTGTTTAATAAAAATTAATTTCAGAACTTGAAGAATATTTTATTATGGAATACAAAAATACTATCTATGTAAAAACAATAAGTTAGTTTATTTACAGTACTTTACACTATTCTGCTCTAGGGCTTCCTTTGCATTGGATTTATTTTCATTATTTTACATGCCTTTATAATTTTGCACAAAGCATTTCCAAAAGCATGTCATCCATATTCACTGCTCCAATGATGGGCCTGAAGAATAGTTCAGCAATCACATTAGCATTAATAGATCTTAACAAGGACAGAACAACATTCAGCTTGGCAAATCTGGCTTCATCACCTCTGTGAATGAGTCTGACATGTTCATTCAGAGCTTGTTGGGCTTCCCTCTGCAGTCCTTCAATGTACCGTGTACACTGCAGGCCAGGTAGATCTGAAAAGAAAAAGAAATTATTTTGTTTACATGGGGGTTTTTTTATAAAACAACATTCTTCTTACAGAACAACTACTAACAGCTTACAGATTATATTTATTACTCAAGGAACGAAGCAAATTAAATTGCTAGAGGACTTCTCATATTGCAGAATCAACATGCCAAATTTTATAGGGCAGTTTAAAATCATGTTGGTGTTTTGCACATTCAATAATCTTCCTTACCACACAAACTTTAAATACATTTGTCAACATTCACCTAAGTGTTAAATAAATTAGATGATAAAACAAAAACTTTGATTGAAGAATGGTCTCCTAAACACCTTTAGGGTGGCAAACGCAATCTGTGAACAGTGGGAAGACAATAAAAATAACTTGTTAACTTGTTCACATCTACAAAATGCATTGATCACATCCATGGCATCTTTCAATAACTGTTTCTGAGTGGCTCCAGATTACAAGTGGCAAGCAGCATTAACTCCAACGTAGGACAGAAAGTTTCCTGGCGAACCATAGTAAGGATGCTGAAAGACAGAGCGCAGAATTTCCCCTTGTCAGTCTAACAGCTTGGCAGCGGCAGCGCGGGAAGAGCCATGTCGCACTTTCACACGGTAGTGCCATACTTAGGAAGTGCCGCATCCAACCCGCCAGCTACTTTTCAGGTAAAGTCGCCCACATGATAATCAATCCCTTGGTTGAGCTGCATCTACAGAATTCCCCACACCCAACCCATCATAAACGCTACACACAAAGCCGACACAGCACTTTGTTCCTGGAAGCCCCGAGCCTTCTCTTGCTTTCCTCCCGCGCCGTGCAAACCTCCCGGGGAGAGCAGGATAGACCCGCCACCGGGTCCCCCCGCGCCAGCCGCCTCCCTCTGAGGAGTCGCCGCCAGGCGCTCCGCTGGGAAACGAAGCGGGAACCGCTGCTGCCTCCCAGTTCTCCCCGAGCGACTGCTTCGGGCTTGTTTCGTTCGCGGAAAGTCTCTGCGAAAGGCGCCAGCCCCCGGGACCCCCGATCTAGCCGCAGCCGGGAGCCCCTCCAGCCGGCAACGGCAGGCGGGGCGGCCGTTAACGGCTGGCTCCCTGCCTGCTAGCCGGGGTCCTGAGGAGGAAGGCGACAGTGGGGCGAAAGCTTGCCCCGCGTCCCTCTCCTCCACCTCTTTCCGCCTGAGGAAAAGCCCTGGGTCCACCCCGCTGGGCTGGGGATACGGGCGGGCTCTCCCCGTTAGCCTGCTCCCCGCCCGTCCCCGGCTCCCCGTGAGGGAGCCTCGCCGCCCCGCCGCCGCGTCCGGTCACTCACCCGGGTTGAAGAGCACCGTCCCCTTGAGGTAAGCGTACTCTTTGGTGCTGATATCCAGGCTCCAGCACTTGGCCAGGAAGCCCTTGATAGCCTGAATCTCGCCGGCCGAGGGCAGGTGCGGGCCGCCGGGGCCGTGGTGCGGCCGGCCCGGCGCCGGTCCCCGTGGCGGGGGCTGCTCGCCCTGCCGCCGGGTGGTGAGGATCCTCTGCAGCATGCTGGGCTCCGCGCTCTCCACCGTTTCGAAGTGCACCCTGTCCTGCGCCAGCCCCAGCACCAGCAGGGGCGCCCAGCAGCTGCGCACCAGCAGGAGCTGCTCTTCCAGGGGCAGCTCCTGGAAGCAGGGCACGTTCTGTACGAAGCGCAGCGTCTTCACCAGCACGGCCGAGGCCGCCTTGCACGCCACCTGCGGGCTCCTCAGGGCCACCCGCCGCCGCGACCCGCACGGGCAGCCGCGGGACGCCGGCCCCCGCCTCGGCCCCTGTCCCGCCGGCGACGCCGCCCGCTCCTCGCTCCTGAGGATGTTGTAGAGGATGCTGCTGTGCCGCCTGCTGTCCGCGCAGCAGCGACAGCGCTCCACGCACGCCATGGCACCCAGGGGCTCCGGCGCCCAGGGGCCGCGGCTGGGCTGAGCCGCCTGCGAGGCTCGGCGGGGCGGCAGCGCGCTCTGCAGCCTCGGCCCGCCGGGAGACGCGCACTGCTCGCCCTCTGCCCGGCTCTTAACTTATTTATAGCCGGTGGCGGTGTGTGCGTGTGCGTGTGTGTGTGTGTGTGTGCAACCGCAGGCGCTGTACCAGCAGTTCAAAGGGGCAAACACTCTTTACTGGCTGGAAAAGAGAGAGAGGGGAGGGGAAAAAATAGAGAAAAAGAAAACCCTCCTCCTTGCCTGAGACAACGGTGTCTAGAGGGAGACGGCGAGCTGGCCGCCCCTGCCAACAGCCCCCCTCTTCGCCCAGTGCGGGCCCACGGGACCGCACTTCTCTCCCTCTCTTTCCAGGCCCCCGGCCCCGTTCGCATTATGCCGGGCCTCTTGGAACAGGGCAGGGCGGGACGAGGAAGGCAGCTCACGCCGTGCCCTCGTTTTGCCCTCGCAATTTGCCACCACCGTGGCGACCTGGCGACCGGCCCTGCTGCCCTTCCAACATGTAGCCGAGCGGTCTGGGGCAGGAGAGAGAAAAGGTGTATTGGGAGGGGGGGGAGAGGGAGGAACTGGTCCAAATAATAAAATTCCCTCAGGAGGGGAAGGAGGAGATGCCACTAATGATACCAAGGGCTCTTGCATATGCCCATCCTAAGGAGTGATGCCCCGTGTGCCTTATGAACACCTTACTGCTGCTGTGCTGGGAGGGATAAGCAGACACGCTTCTGCCCGAACTAGGGTGGCTCTGTGAGGCTGGGGTGCAAACAAGTCTCCATCAGGGCACGCTGGGGCTGGCACCCCTGCAGCATCCATGTGGATCCCCTATGAAACCATCCTCCATTAATAATTCCCTTCTGCTTTGCAATGCATGGCCCATCTTTCTGATCTCATGTTGTTCCATTCATCAGTTTAAAAATTTCCATTTTCCTTTCAGGCTCCGCTTGTCCTCAAGTGAATCTTTCCTCCTAGACTTAGATACTCACTTTTGTGAGCCCCATCTCTTCTGAGTGGCATATGGACTCCAAAGCAACGAAAGAATCCTTCAAGGCCTTGATGTAGTGATTGTCCAAACATGATTTTACTCTTGAATTAAAAATAAGCATATTTACTTTCTCAGCTGGGCTGAGCGAAAGTGGGTACAACAGACAGGAGTACTTAATTGCTACAGAAAGTAAAAATTTATTTCTGTCTGCTGCATATGGGCTAAACTAGAAACATTTTATGTTTCGTGTGATCTGGAAGAACCTTGGCACAGATTTAGAGAAAACAGCCAGTTACCAGCAACCTTCTGTACCTGCTCCATCAATATCTGCTACCAAGGGATGTCTGAATCACTCCTGGAAGGCCATATTTTCTTTCAATAAAAGTATGCATGTTTTTTTAAGCAAATACCATTGAGTGCTTTGGATTTCTTAGAAACAAAATAACTTTAGGCTGGATCTCAGCAATTTCTGTGAATTCCCTGTGAAGTCAGTACTATCCTATCAGCTTACATAAGCAGAGTCATACAGTCATTTCTCTGTAAGTATTTCTTCACAATTGGACTCAGAGGGATATTCTTTACAAAAGGTGCAAAAGGCACTTTTATATAAAGCTATATAAAGCACCAGTGGGTTATCTGCCTCAATTAAACCTTCTTTTCCAAATGCAGGCTGTCCAGAATCTAGATTATTATACCTTTGGTTTAACCTATGAAATGCATTTTTTCTCCACAGACCCAAATAGTCCTTTATTGGCTTTGCAGTAGTGGAGAACTGTTACGTTGCACCAATGAAATGATGTCTACAGTTTGCAGACAGGTCAGTTGTGTCCCTGGAGAAGAAAACAATATTATGTCACCAAACATCCTTCAAGAAGAAAAAAAAAATACTTTGAATTCCAAAACAAATTTCATAATATCAAATTTTACCAAATTTTTCATTTGAATAGTATCACTGGTAATGGGAAAACACTCATTTATTTGTCTAGAAAATTTCATTGCCATTCTAGATTGTTTCCTGTTACATTCATCAGTGTTTTCTCAACATTTTAGGATTTTAGAGGGTTTCTTTTTGCCTTTTTAGTCCTCTTCCTTCTTCTTAGTATTTTGTTGGATTTTTTTGGAGGGATGTCCACTCACTTCAGAGATAAATCTTACTGAGTTTTAGAAAATGAGCATCCCTAAGCTTTTAGTTGGCTTCAGTAGCACTCCTCCCATGAGGTACGTATAACTAGTCTGACTGTGGAACCTAACTGTGGTTTTTATGAGTTTGTAACTTGGAAGGTATCTATGGGAAAGCATGGTACAGTTGAGTCTCGGATCATTGCCTTTGCAGTTTTGACCTTGGACTCCAATTGTGGGAACATTCTGCTTCTTATGGGAGGATGCTGCTTACACAGGGCCATAGACAGAAGCAGTATTTAACTTTTATACCAGATCTACAGTGGAAATTTTTACTGATGTAGCAATATGGGTTGCAGGTGTTTAATTTTTCAAGGCATTTGTCTTTCAACCAAGTCTCAAATGAAGATGCAATTCTACAGTTCATTTTCCAGACCAGCTTATACAGAAAGTCTTTGTCTTTGATAATTATATCAAAATGAGTACCCCATACTGAAACTGAAATTTTAATTACTATGCAGTGCCAGAAATTACGTTGCTGTGGTTATAAGTGTATCGCCTTCTCTCATAAGTGCATGTAAGCGCTTATTTGTCTTAATGTATCCTAATGTACATGTACATTTTATTCGGGGTAGGTCATCTCTTTCAGAGCTAAAACATTAAGAACGTCCTAGAAACATTTATTAGTTTTTTTCACATTGATATTTAACAATTTGAACAGTCTTTATTTTCAAGTTTGAGTTCTACCTGTCCATAGCATTCAAGCTAAATTAAATGCAACAAAGGTTTCTATTTAAAATCAAAAAGAAGATAAAATCCATCACAGACAGGTAATTATGTTTTGATGGAAAATGCATGAAAACACTTTTACGAAAAAGTGGATGTGTCCGGTTTCTGCTGAAAGATCTAATGTTACATGAGTAATACCAAGCTCCTTGTGGTACAGTCATGAATAGATCTACATGCTTCTAGACAAAGAATTACTTGTTTATGGCTTTTTTTAGGTTTTTGTTTTGGTTTGGGTTTTTTCTGTTTTGTTTTGGTGTGGTTTTTTTGTTTTTTGTTTTTTGGTTTTTTTTTAAACTCAGACGAAAGCCTTGGATATGAAGGTGATACAGTGCAGTCTTGTTAGTCTTACTCTTGCGTGTTGCTCTTCAGTGTCTCCATATCACTCATCTGGTAGCACATTTGGTTCTTGGCCAGAGGGCAAGACTTCAGTTCCAGGACAAGACCAAACAAGCATTTGTTTTTATGCTCTCAGTGCTTTAGTGCAGCATTGGCTTGAGAGAGACCTTTTTTCCAGTGGGGAAGTGGATCCTCATATCCTCTAAATACCTATTCCTTCCAGTGTAAATGCTGAAAAATAAAATTTGATCTTAAGATCACATGCAAAACTGAGGCTCAGTTTGGTGATTAGCACAAAAGAAGTTAACTTTTTGTCTGGAAAAAAGAGGGATGAATGTGAAATATTGTTACAAGGATATGCTTAGCAAGATGTCTTTTGTAAAAAAGAAATACACTATTAGAACAAGGTTTTGGAATTTAAGTATATTGTTGTTTTTCATTAAGTAAATTGCATTTCTCATTGTGACTGTCCACTTGTTAGATTGACCACTGTTCAGAGTTCCCCTATTTTACTGGAGTGTTTATCTGAAAATAAGTGGGGATTAAGTGAAAAGTATCACCATGAGCAATGTTCCACCCATGTATTCCTGATGGCACTGTTGCCTCCTCCTTTGATGGGCAATGGATTCCTTAGGAGGAGCATATTCAGAGCCTGACTGATGCTGCCTGAGCCAAAGACAGTTGATCCGCCCCCAGTCAAGAGATGCTGACCCCTGAATCTACAGCTTTTGCTCTGAAAAGAGTTTATAACAGATTTAAGCCTTTCTGCCAGCTGCTTGAAAGTAGGTGATGTCTAATCTGGTATAAACTGTAATGATGCAAAATCAGCCCTTCAACAAATCTTAAACAAATCTGAAGCTGCAAAAGGGACATTTTTTTTCTTTTTTCTTTTTTTTCTATTTTTTTTGTCAGATCAGTGCTTTGCATCATATCGCCATGGCATTTTGGATACCGAAATAGGAATCCTGAATTTAAATTTACTGTTATTGGACCATGCACTTCGCTGCCTTATTTCCACTGGCAGAGAGCCAATTTAAGGAGGCCTGCTCACATCCCAGACCTTTTTTTCTCCTGCCTATATGCTAATTCACCTTAGCTAATGCAACTATGCTTTGGAGGTGGCAAAATTAGAGGAAAAGAAGCAACGCTGTAATCTTTTTTCCACTTAAAGTCACTCAGCTGCTTTCCATTAAAAAAGATAAATTGATCTTTGGGCTCTGTAAAGAGTTGTGGGTCACAGCAATCTAAAACTGTACATTTAGGTATGCTGTTGAGGGTTGGCCATTTCAGTGTTTAGAAATAAGTAATAATTTATGTTTTTGTCCAGAGTTCATACGGCTCCCAAACCTCTGCCACTGTGGCATGCTTAAGGATGCAGTCCCATAAGACCAGCTGAGCCAATCTAGTAGCTCACTGGAGCTGAAAGAGGTGACTCGCGCTGATCCGTTTGCTGTCACTGCTTTCTGTGTGCCGGCTGTGGCACTCACCTGACTGCTTGGTGAGCGAAATCCTTTTACTAAGCTGGCAGCATTTTTGTAACAGTCATTACAAGAAAGGTAGCAGAGAAATGAGACACCTGAAATACAGTCTTGCTTTATTTTGCCCAGTGATGCTTTTGAAGTTTCTGCCCAACGTTACAAGTTGTAACACTCATGATATAGCAGAATTCTGCTTGGCAATAAACTAACCCATCAAGAAAAAAACCATGCAGTTTTCTGCCAATTTACTGAGCTGAACTCATTCAGCTAGGGATCAGATGAGTGCCAGAGCAGGTGGAAAGGGGTGGCCTGACCTCCCTTCCAGGAGTGGGAGGAGAAAGGGCAAAGAGCAGGATCCCTGCTGCAAACTGTTACTCCACTCAGCCACTCTGTGGAACTGCTCCTCAGGGAGGTAAAACCCTAAAGCTTGAGAGCAGAAAAATTGGGGGTAGCAGAGAGAGTGCTTGTAGCAAACTTTGTTTAAATTAATCTTTTAATACCATCTGAAATTGATCTGTACTCTTGCTAATGACA
Source organism: Aramus guarauna (assembly GCA_013400195.1). Taxonomy (NCBI): domain Eukaryota; kingdom Metazoa; phylum Chordata; class Aves; order Gruiformes; family Aramidae; genus Aramus; species Aramus guarauna. Next base: position 194,076 of record VXBL01005318.1, on the reverse strand, counting down.
CTTGGAATTGTGTTCTAAAATAATAGTGCAGAAATAACTTTTAATTACGGAGCTTATTACGCTTCCTTGCCTTGAGGAATAAATACATTGCTGATACAGAACATGAGATGAATAACAGGAGAAAGCTGGCAAATTAAGCTCTAATACACTGTTCAAGGTTGTGACATAAAGAATAAAATGCATTCTAGCACTGCTGTAGCAATAGGACACTAGGTATCCATTACACCAATTCTGAAGTTGAAATTTCTGTATAAATACACGTTATTGCAGGAGATTGTCTGACACTGACAAGTTTACAAATGCATTTGTGAGCAATATCCTAGGATATGCTGCTAATAAAAATTTACATTCAAATAGACTTATAAGTTAGCATGCATTTTATTTGAAAATCAGTGTGAGGGCTTTTAAAATCCATACATCTTTCCATAGATTTTTATTCAGACATTTTTCACTTAAGTTGAATATTTAAAAATACCATCTTTCTGGTGAATCAGTGATATCATTTCTCATTAAATCAGGTTCATGTTATGGTATTAGAAAATGTATTAATTTCCTTTTTACCATTCTTCATACATGAGTTTGACAGATGCATAAATGATTTATAGCTTCACCCTAAAATCTAAAATCTGTATCTGAAATATTTATGATCTTCAAATCACTTCTGCAGTTCTTTGGCAACATTCTTTGCTTCAATCACAATCCGCCATGTTTCTAAATCTACACACATTCTGTAGGTAACAGGAAAATCATTTGACATTCTGTTCTGCTGGCAGACAAGATAGACCACATGTTCAGTTTTGTCAAAATAATCGAGTTAGCTTAGTCTCGTTAAAGAAAGGATTTTGCCTGCCTAGATCATTTCAACAAAACTGGATTAGGGAGTGACCCGACAGTTATGTTGGTACATCTAGTGTACTTACAGTCATTGATAGCCCGAAGTACAATGAGAAGTGCTAGCCTCTTAATCTGTCTCAGCTGCAGCCAGACATCCTTGGCTGGTCTGAGATTCAGAGACTTTAAGGCTGGCTGGAACCATCAGCTCCCCTTGTTGGACTTCCTAAAGGCACTGTTAAACACTGAACTTTTGTTCACTGAGGTGCAACTTCGGCTCATCTCTATACCTCTACAGGGAACAAGTTAATCTCAATTTGGAAACAGTCCAAGAGATAAAAGCCCACTACTCCACTGGTTGTTTATCCAGGTTTTTATCACTCTTAGTACATAAAATTACACTGTGCTACTACTTTCCAGATTTAGCTTATAACTTCTAAGCTCCTGTAATGGTTTTGCCTCAGCAGGTAAGTAGGCACCACGCAGCCACTCGCTCACTCCTCTACCCCGAGATACCCCAAGGGGATTGGGAGAAGAATGGAAAAAAAACCCTCATGGGTTGAGATAAATACAGTTTAATAGGATAACAAAGGAAGAGAATAATAATAATAGTAGTAACAACAACAAGTGATGCACAAATGCAATTGCTCACCAAAATGGAAGGAAAAAAAACCAAAACCAACCCGATATCCAGTCTGTTTCTGAGCAGCAAATCTGATTCCAGGCTAGTCTCCCCAAATCTATAGGCAGCATGATGCTATATGGTAGGGAATATCCCTTTGGCCAGCCTGGGTCAGCTGTCCTGGCTGTGCTTTCCCATCCTCTTGTGTACCTGGCAGGGTGTGAGAAGCTGAAAAGTCCTCAATTTAGTGTAGACAATACAACTACCTAGCATCAACTAAAAACATCAGTGTGTTATCAACATTATTCTCATACTAAATCCAAAACACAGCATTATACCAGCTACTAGAAAGAAAATTGTCTCAGCCAAAACTAAGACAGTATCCACCCCTTATTCTGTACCATCTAAGTCATGCACAGGTCGTATACTTCCCAATACATTCCAATTAATCACCTCCACTTTTCCTGTATTTTGATATATACACACAGATATCATTCCCTTCGTCTATGGGCCATCCCTCTGAAATGTCCGTTGAATTCAATTAGTCCATGATTTTGGGGTCCATCTGTCATAACAGTCTCTCAGGGCAGGGGAGATGGTGTGTGCTGCTGGATTGTTGCATACTGCATCTGGAGCTTGTAGTTCATGTATCTGGCATGGGCCATATTCATGATCTGTGGGTTGAAGAAGATGACACTCTCAAGGAAGTTAATGGCCACTTGTTGCTGAAGCTAGTTCTGGTTTCATCACCTCTGCACCTTGCTTGGTGTTGTGGTTTAGCCCCAGCTGGCAGCTAAGCACCACGCAGCCACTTGCTCACTCCTCCCGCCCCAGTGGGATGGGGAGGGGAATCAGAAGAAAAAAGTAAAACTCATGGGTTGGGATGACAGTTTACTCACTCGACGACCGTACATGACTGCCCACTCAGATGGTCCTGGAGCCATGCTGCTCCTCCCTGACTAGCCCCCATTTTATGCTGAGCATGATGTAATGTGGTATGGAATACCCTTTTGGCTAGTTTGGGTCACCTGTCCTGGCTGTGTCCCCTCCCAGCTTCTTGTGAAAATTAACTCTATCCTAGCTGAAATCACTCGGTTTTATCAAAGGTTATTCTTCATTAGCCTGGGTGATTCTTACTGTAATACCATTGTTGTGGCATATAGCAATCATAGTAGTGATGACATGCAATATTATGCAGCAATCAACATCATACAATTTAATTCATTGGCTCTTCTCACCCAAAATCAAATCCCCTTGAGGTACACACTGGACTTACCCATCCTTCCACATCACCCACCAAGTGCACCCCAGTCCTTGAGCAAAAGCAGTCCCACAGATGGGTTTGCCTTTGCCTGAAGCAGGGATAACCCAGACTGTCTTCCCCAACATACTCTTTATGTGCACTGCGGGGACTTTGTCCCCTTCTACAATACGTGGAAGTTTCAATTGGGCAGGGCCAGCTCGATTGGTAGTTGGCTAACCCCCAGTGTTAACTAACCAGGTGGCCTTTGCTAAATGTGTAACCCAGTGTTGGAGGGTCCCACCACCCATTGCTCTCGGTGTAGTCGTTAGCAGTCTATTGCATTGTTCAATTTTTCCGGAGGCTGGTTCATGACAGGGGATGTGATACACCCACTCAATGCCATGCTCCTTAACCCAGGTGTATGTGAGGCTGTTTTGGAAATGAGTCCCGTTGTCTGACTCACTTCTTTCTGGGGTGTCGTGTCACCATAGGACTTGTTTTTCAAGGCCCAGGATAGTGTTCCAGGTGGTGGTGTGGGGCACAGGATACATTTCCAGCCATCCAGTGGTTGTTTCCACCTTTGTAAATACACAGCACTTGTATCGATGGGTTTGTGAGAGTGTATGCCAGGCCTCCCTCCTGTATTTATATTTTAGCCATTATCCTCCATACCTCAGAGACTTTAACCACTTGGCTTGCTTGATCACAGCACGTGTTTTACATTCATGGATAGCCTTGTCCTATCACTACATTCCTTTGTAAACAGTAAGAAGGACATGGAGCTGTTGGAGTGGGTCCAGAGGAGGGCCACAAAGATGATCTGAGGGCTGGAGCACCTCTCCTATGAGGACAGGCTGAGAGAGTTGGGGTTGTTCAGCCTGGAGAAGAGAGGGCTTCGGGGACACCTGATTGCGGCCTTCCAGTACCTGAAGGGGCCTACAGGAAAGATGGAGGGAGACTGTTTACAGGGGCATGGAGTGACAGGACAAGGGGTAATGGCTTTAAGCTGAAGGAGGGTAGAATTAGATTAGAAACTCAGAAGAAATTCTTTACCATGAGGGTGGTGAGGGACTGGAATAAGTTGCCCAGAGAAGCTGTGGGTGCCCCATCCCTGGAAGTGTTCAAGGCCAGGTTGGATGGGGCTTTGGGCAATGTGGTTTAGTGAAGCGTGTCCCTGCCCATGGCAGGGGGGTTGGAACTAGATGATCTTTAAGGTCCCTTCCAACCCAAATCATTCTATGATTCTGTGATTCTATGATTCTGTGATTCTGTGGTTCTGTGATGATAGTTGTAGTTGTTAGATCAGTTGTGTAACGTTAGATCAGAGCTATGTGAGACAGCTGTGAGAAACCTCATTTGGGGCCTCCTCCACTTTGTTCAGGAGTTGCTTTTATGCTCAGATCCTTGTTCCTTGTGTGAGTTATGTTGTATATATGCCTGTGCCTGGCCCTGTACCTTGCTGATCCTGATTTGACCCCTCTTCCTTACTTCCTTGCTTGACCTTGGACCTGCTACAGGCTTGCCTGTTGATCACTGGACTATGGCTGACCCTGGTCATCGTCACTGGACCTGCTCCACTCTACTTGTTGAGGTACTGTGGGAATGCATATGTTGTCAATGAGGAAACAGCCCCAGTCCACCTTGTTGTGATCCTCAGCCTCTGGCTTACCTTTCCTTGCAGAGAAGGCTGCTCCTGCTGCTTCCTGACACAAGGCTACTTCCCATGGCTACCAGGTGCAGGAATAAGAAGGAAGAAGTGCTGCATGCTCGGGATTCACCCAAATCAAGAGCTGAACGTTGGTGGTCAAAGAGGTCAGAAGTACTCTTGGCTCTGACAATTTAGGCATTCTCAGAATCGACTAAACAAAGATGCAATTTTTGGTTTGCAGGTAAAGTGTAACTAAGAAATGTAATGACAAGCAGAATTGCAAGCCTATAGTGAAGCACTTGAATTGTAAATCAGCCTTGATTGGTGAAGAATGCAGGCAAAGCTGCAAACTTATTCCCAGTTTGTGCTGGGCATTAAGATGTGGATACTCAAGCCATTTTAGAACCTTAAAGTGGTAATCATCAAGTGCTAAAAAGGCAGATAAGTATTAAGGGACTGTGGATAGTATTTCAAAACTATTAACATTGATTCAACACTTGCCAATTATTTTTAAAAATACCTTTCTAGTGTTCCTGGAATAGAGTGACTCACTATGGTAGTCAAATGTATGTCTTTTATAGTAACTTACTTTCATTATCTCAGATCCTTTAATTGTTTGACTCATTTAGTTGTTGTTGGGGTTTTTTAAGCTGTTATCATCACCTTCATAATACTTCTTGGCAATAGTTCTAGATGTGTTTTTTCTCAGATGCTCTCTTTTCCTCCTGTATTTCCCTTTATTCTCCTTTACAGTAATCTGTTTTTAGGGGGTTCGTTAGTTTGGGTTTGGAAACAGCATAGGAAAGTGGATTTAGAGAAGGAAGACATTTTCTTTTTCTCCTTACAGCCTGTGGAAACCATACTTAAGGTAGTGCTCTGTTTCTAGTGAAACTTCACTATGATGTCACTATTTCACTATTTCACTAATTTTGCTATCTTCTCAAGGTATGTTTTTTCAGGTGTTGGCTTTGAAAATGTTGCCTTAGAAGAGAAAGATTGGGAATTCCTTCTGTCACACCTTAATAACATAAAGTGTCCATTACATGGGACACTTTTAAGATTCGGCTGGACGGGGTGCTGGGCTGTCTTTTTGGGACAGTGCTTTTGTCTAGATGGAGCTGTTGCCAGGAAACATTGGACCAGATGATCCTTGATGTCTCTTCCAACCTGGTATTCTATGATTCTATCATAATTTATTTTGCTTACTAGTATGCACCATGCAGAGGATCCATGCCAGAAAGAGAGGGAAAAAAAAAACACCTAAAATGTCATCCTTGACACTTCATTGTCTCTTTTTGCATCCAGAAACATACTCAGTTTAAATCTTTCACTGTTTTCAAGGACAAGCTTTCTCCATACACCTGTAACACAGTAAATCACATCATTACCTTGGACTTTTAATCTCAGAACTTCAGGAGCATGGTCTGAGAATGAGAAATGAGAATGTTGCTGATTGTAGGTGTTAATATCTAAAATTTTTAGCAATTACATGGAGGATAGTATGGAGTAAAACAGCCATGTTTACTTTTGATTTGAAGTATGACTTCTTACTTTTAATTATCTGTTTTCTGTCCTTACAATAATAATTCCCACATAAAGCATAGAAAACTTAATCCGATATTTTGTAGCTTCTTTTCACTTCTCCTAAAGCAGATTTGTGTGCTCTTTACCGAACTCAACATGGGTTAGTCCTTTACACACGCAAAGCCCAGAAGTTACCTGGAGACATTCTTTTCCTCTCAGCAGTGTTTTTCCCTTCCACCTCCAAATCCTATAGCAGTTTAGCTCTTATAAAAGTTTCTACATCATATCCAGCCTGAGTCTTTGCCAGTCTTTCCTAATAAGCAAAGAGCGCTTCACTTTGAACCAGCTCAGACTATAATTAAAAATGTGGACAGAGGAGAGAGAAAAATTACCTTACTGTAACTGAAACTGTGTGAGTGGATTTTTTTCCAAGGTCTTGCTTACCAAAGGATCTGAAGAGTCTGTTTCCCTGCCACGGTAGGTGCTGAAGTCCACCCTGATTCATGTCATTCTTCTCTGGTCACTGGAATTACACCAATGTTGGGGCTGATGTAACATTGTGGTGCCTTGGACAGTTCAAAGAAAGTCCCCTATACCACAAAATTAAACAAGACTAGGTTTAGTAAGTCCAGAAGGAGTAGCTATGACATGATGGAAATGACAGTCACAGCCCAAGTCCTCTAGGCTGTCAATTATATCACCTTCATTCCTATGGCTAAATTAAAGCTAGAGTGGTTTCACATCTTCATTTTGATGAGTAGACATAGTCCTAATATCTTTAATTTGATCCAAGTAATAACTACAGCTCCCTGATGTTATGAAGCAACATAAAAAGGAAAACCCATGTGTTCCTGGCATATGGTGTCTATGCTGCACTGTGAGACTGTAATTTGGGAAGGATGGTACACTACTAAAAGAAAATTAACAGTGTTTTTCCAAAACATTGAAAAGCTGAGGGGCTGTTGCTGAAACACCATCATTTCATGTCTCTTGCTGACACAGCTCATGTTGAAACAGTTTTATTAAAGTCATTACAGGGTCAATGGAAAATATCCATGCATATCTGAAGTATTTTGAGTGATTTATGTGAGTCCATGGATATTCATTATGATGATATTCTTTCATGTTTCCATTGACAGGCAGAACAATGTCACCGGTAATGTCCAAAATAAATTATAACATCATAAAGCTGGACCTTAAATGCAGCAAAATTAAATTTAAGATAACTCTTAAAGTTTGACAATTAAGGAAAGTTAAAGGACATATTTCAAGTAGCACTTGTCACTCTGAATTGTCCTGCTTTGGATAAGGGTTGACATGCAGTAGGCTTTGTGACACAGAAACAGACATATCATCTGTAACCTGTGCTATAAGCGCAAGGGAAAGAATGTAGTGGGAGAGTCTATTCTAAATTCTCTCACCTTGTCTGGTTTATAGGTACTCTGTATCAATACACTGTTTTCAATGCCATGCGTCTCAGAGTACTGCAGTTTTCTGTATGAGGTGTTTGCTGTTGTCTGTAGCTATTGAAAGATTCTCTTCAGTGAGGGTTCATGTGTAAGTACTCATCATTATCCCCAGCAATTCTGCAACTGGCCTCAGTGAAAATACAGAGTGCTCATGGATTTCCTGATACAGTTTGCTTTTATATTGTCATTTGTGTAGGATGATAACTAAAGACTGAGATAAGAGTGCCATTGTGTTTAAGAACTCTGTAGCTAGTAGTAAGAGACTGTCAACAGTTTGCACAGGGACTATCACAGTTGACTGAAGAGCATCAAAGCCAGAGAGGACAAGTATCAAAGAAGTGAAATTTTTTGCCTGAGGTAATTTAGCAAATCAAAAACAGAATTGGGAAGCAAATCTACTAGTGAAATTATGGCTTTGTTTAAACCAGCAACAAATTTTCCCCTAGATTCAATGAGGCTAAGATTCATCCCACATATTATGACTTCCCTGCTTCATTCCCTGCTCCACACCAGGCCTAGTATACACTTTAATTTTAAAGTATCATAGGCCATACTCAATACAGTATGTTCATTTTGCTGAACATACAAAAAAAATTGGAAACTTGCTTCCCTAATCAGCTGAAACAGAGGTCGGCCAATTTCCTCATCAATGAAGCACTGAGAAATGTGAGCACTGTCCACAAAGGCCTGAATGATGCTAGCCATTAAATGTTCTGGATCAAAGTGCCACTTTCAGAGAAATAGTGGAAGTTAACATCAATGGAATTGTCAGCATTTCTAGTACCAACATTGGGAACATTGGCCTGTTTGTCCTCCACTGATGATGTGCTAGAGCCCTTTCCATGCAGTAAATATTTCAGGGCAGATTCTGAAAAACTTCCCTTTCCACTTTTCTTAATCTTCTTTGTTTCCTTACATGGTGGTTTCATGCAGGTTTATTCTCTAAAGCCTGAGTTTTCCCTGAAAATGCTTGTGTAGCCATTACAGGGCCCCTAACTTCAGGAACCAGTCATATCTGTAGTAGTTTTCTCCAAAACACGCAAGATACTATTTCACATCTGTGTCACATTTCTTGAAAACAGGCACTGTTCCTGGGAACAGGGGGCTGTGGAGAAGAAAATATTGTTATGAAAGCTGGACAGAAAGGCCTGTTCTTTCATAATAATCTAAAGCCATCAAAGTGGTATTTTACTTCTTTGTGTTAAATTGTTCAAGTTAAATGAAAACAAACAGGAAGACTATCAAGTGAAAGAAATAGATATAACTCAAATTTTTAAATGCAGAAACCTAGCATTATGCTGAATTTAAGCATATGCTTAATATCCTCAAGGACACTGCCTGGAAAAAAAAGTCAACATTGTGAAACTCAAATTTAATACACACAATTGGCGTGCTATTATCCTAGATTTGGTTGCTAAAAAAGAGTGAAAAATTCAGTGCTTTAATTCAGTGGCAAATGATGAATTAATGACGAAAGAATCTATTTTCCCAATTCAAAGCTGTACCTGCATGATAGCCTTGTTGCATATGTCGTATCTACTATCAGGCAATTTAGCTCTGCTCAGCCCAGTGATTTTGGTCAGTGATTTTGCTCAGCGAAACAGTACAGCTTAACACTCCCATATTGAACAGATGAAGACAGGTATAAAAATAATGAACCCTGAAGTTTCATATAGAGAAACACATTGCTCTGTGCTTTAGCAACTTTGCATTTGTTTAGCTTCTTCATTGCAGTCCAAGAGTCATGAAGAAAGGAATGGAAACAAGATGGGTAGAATAGACAGGCAGAGCAAAATTTCTACAGTCAAAGCATAACTATCATTTCCCAGTAGATAAGACTGCTGAATATCAAAAGATTTGTTTGGTATGTAAGAGATATGTGATTTTTTTTATAAAAAAAAAAAGAAACAACAAATAGAAAAATGTATGTGATTTCGTATTTCCATTAAATTCACACTTAAATGAGTGCTTCTGACTGAATTCTTTTGTTGACTTTTTTCAGTAAACTGGTACAGTTATGGTCTACTTTAATAGCTTTGTTACCTCTGTGGTCATACACACTTAGTCCTTTATTCTAGTGCTGAATAACTCACCAAGCTAGTTCAAGAAGAAAACCAGCTTTTT